>OX155977.1:5084569-5168323 GCA_944548615.1 Micropterix aruncella | reverse complement strand
AACAAATTTTCTTTGTAAGTTGGCTGAATTCGTCCTCACTAAGAATGCTTTTTCTTTTGAAGATGAATTTTATCTCCAAATTAAAGGTACAGCAATGGGAACAAGAATGGCCCCTTCTTATGCGAATCTTTTCATGGGGTTATTAGAAAATAATTTTCTTCTTACTCAAAATTTACAACCACTAATGTGGTATAGGTTTATTGATGATATTATACTGTTTTGGCCACATGGACATGACACACTCACTGACTTCCTTACAGATTTAAATAATTTCGGACCCTTAGATTTTACATACACTATATCAGAAAATCAAATTACATTCTTAGACGTTGATCTAACTCTATCCGAAGGCACCATTAAAACTGCAATTCATATAAAACCTACAAACAAAGAGCAATACCTACATTTCGATAGCTGTCATCCATTTCATACCAAAAAGTCAATTCCATATTCAATGTCAATTCGCGGACACCGTTTAATTAATAATAAAGAAAATTTAGATAAGTACCTTTCCAATCTTAAAAAATCACTAATAGAAAGAAATTATCCTGCCTCTTTGTTAGATAAAAATATAATAAATTCCGAAACAAAATTTTCACCTAAACCTAAATTGGTTTCAAATTTAAATCAAAATAAAATCTTTCTGAGTACTACTTATTTTCCTGGCACTGAGAAACTACGACCTATTTTAGCAGATTTATTCCCTATTATAGCTAACGACCCATCAACCAAAGGTTTATTAGATATACCACCAATTTTATCATTTCGAAAACCTCCTAATTTAAAATCAATACTTAATAAAAATAATCGAAATTATCTTAGTAATAACATAAATTTTGTTCCTACAGCCTTGTGGTTCGGATCACGTTGTAAAACATGTCCTTTATTAGATCGAAGCATTTATTTTACTAGTCCTAACACTCCTAATAGTTACAGAGTTCCTTTTAATAGTAGTTGCATTTCAAAAAATATTGTATATCAATTTACTTTGCCAGACCTGCAATGCATTTTATATTGGGGAAACAACTACACCTCTTAGCATTAGGTTAAATAATCACAGGGCCAGCGTAGGCAATGATAGTCAACTTCCAATAGCATTGCATGCTAAGGCACACAATTTAACTTTTGATAATTGTTTTTAAAGTAAAAATTATTAAGTGCCTTGGCGATAACGCTAAAGAAAGAGACGTTAAATCTTGGGAGTTGGCTTTTATAAATATTTTAGGCGCTTGCAAGGGTCCCGGTCTGAATAGGCAAAATTAATACAGTAATTATATTTGTTCAGACATATTCATTAAAAGCTTATTAATATTTTTCATTAAAAATCATTATCAATAATGTTTTTCAAGGTCGGTTATAGTGTATTATAACGATATTGCAAAATATTATTAACCCATTTCTCTATGTTCAGTTTTTTTAAATTTAAATTTTGAAAAAATTGTTCTATCAGAAATGTCATGGAGATGAATACGACTTGTGTCGAAATATTCTCAATCATATAATTTCTTCTAAAATAAGTTACTAACATCCATTTCTGTTACAGAAACCATCCTCCTATACTTATTACATCCAAGGGCATACAGTAATTCGGCTGCAATAACTAAGAACATCATAAATTATCAATTGCGGAAACAGGTGCTGCTGCCCTAAGTATTTAAAGAGGACATTAACTATCGGTAAAATGTTTCTGGTCCACCAGGACCCCAGATAAGTAACTTTTCATGAATCTAATTTTATATATTATTGAAAATAATTTAAAAAAATTTACACCCTTAAAATATCAAAATATAAACAATTTTACACTTTTTACTTACTTATTTTGCTATCACATGTATCACTATGAACGAATATAATTATTGGTTAAATCAGGTTAATTATCATTCTCGTAAAGCATCACAATTTACAGGACATGTAGAATATCTGTCAAAATGTCTAAATAATCATATATGTCCCCAAAGGGTTAATACCTAAATTTCCTTTCTCTGCTATAAGTCCAGAAATCCAATATAATTTCCACACTTTAAGTTTAATTATGCAATGGAGATTACATTTGTTTTTACACAATGAATACAAAGTTTTGGTAGATACAACATTTAAGGTCTCTTATATATTATGTTGATTTGATAGAAATGTATTCTCCAATGCATTATATATATGCTAGTGAAATAGTTAGCAGTTCTGTAAATTGATTTAAACAATATTAGGCTAAAAACACGAAAATAAGTTTCATAATTTACAAATTTTTCACAAAATCAACAACACTCTACACAACAAAATTATACGAGATATAATTCAAATCCTGTTTCAAATTATAACAATAACGAAAACATTCCCTTATATTCATCACAAAACAAATTCTCAGCTAATCGTCATTTTATAAACAATTATTCTCATGCAGATATGCATCCCGAACCATACACAAGTTCCTTTAGAAATCCAATTATTGAAAATTTGATACCATCAGTTACAAATTCTAATGCTGCACAGGTTCCTATAAATAACGATAGACTTGTCGTAAAAAACTTGTCCTCAAAAATTATAAACCATAATGAATATTCAGTTTTATCTAAAGGGCTAAATTTCACACCAACTCCCAAAGTTGACCATTTCAGTTTTGGAAATGATATAGCAAAATTTTGTCGTAATTTGAGATGGCGTGAGTTTTGGCATTCAAGGGACAAAAATGGTAATAATA
The DNA here is from genome assembly GCA_944548615.1 of Micropterix aruncella. Taxonomy (NCBI): domain Eukaryota; kingdom Metazoa; phylum Arthropoda; class Insecta; order Lepidoptera; family Micropterigidae; genus Micropterix; species Micropterix aruncella. The sequence goes on along the minus strand of OX155977.1, from coordinate 5,165,628 downwards.
GTAAATTACATGACGCACTGGCAAAATTTCGACAATATTCTAATAAAGAGCCACCCTCTCTTCCAAAAAATCATCCTGTAGAAATATTTATTACAGTTTTAATGAACAAAGTTACACAACCAACATTTTTAAACAGCCTCAAACCTACACCTAACTTAACATCTGATGAACTTTCAGCTCTTAACAACCTAAGCAAAGATACCAATATCATCATTTTGCCAGCTGATAAAGGTTCAACTACAGTCATCCTTAATAAAACAGACTATGTAGCTGAAGGTTTGAGGCAACTCAGAGACGAAACTTCCTATAAAAAATTATATACTGATCCGAATCAAAATTTTGCTAATACAATAAAAAAATATATTGAACAACAAAAAACCATTGAAAAATTATCAGATGAAGATGTTAACACTTTAATTCCTAACCCTATCAGAACACCAAATTTGTACTTATTGCCAAAAATTCATAAACCTAATAATCCAGGAAGACCGATAGTAGCTAGTTTTAACTCACCCACAGAAAGAATTTCAGCTTTTGTCGATTACTTTCTACAGCCATTTGTAAAAAATCTCAAGTCACACATTAAAGATAGTTACCATTTTATCGAGATTCTAAAAAATACCACAATTCCTAAGACTGACAACTTATTACTTGTTACAATTGACGCTGTCTCTCTTTATACTAATATTCCCCATGATTTAGGCTTAGAAGCGATTTCCCATTACCTTAATCAAAGGCCCAGCCCCCAAATTCCTTCTACAAATTTTCTTTGTAAGTTGGCTGAATTCGTCCTCACTAAGAATGCTTTTTCTTTTGAAGATGAATTTTATCTCCAAATTAAAGGTACAGCAATGGGAACAAGAATGGCCCCTTCTTATGCGAATCTTTTCATGGGGTTATTAGAAAATAATTTTCTTCTTACTCAAAATTTACAACCACTAATGTGGTATAAGTTTATTGATGATATTATACTGTTTTGGCCACATGGACATGACACACTCACTGACTTCCTTACAGATTTAAATAATTTCGGACCCTTAGATTTTACATACACTATATCAGAAAATCAAATTACATTCTTAGACGTTGATCTAACTCTATCCGAAGGCACCATTAAAACTGCAATTCATATAAAACCTACAAACAAAGAGCAATACCTACATTTCGATAGCTGTCATCCATTTCATACCAAAAAGTCAATTCCATATTCAATGTCAATTCGCGGACACCGTTTAATTAATAATAAAGAAAATTTAGATAAGTACCTTTCCAATCTTAAAAAATCACTAATAGAAAGAAATTATCCTGCCTCTTTGTTAGATAAAAATATAATAAATTCCGAAACAAAATTTTCACCTAAACCTAAATTGGTTTCAAATTTAAATCAAAATAAAATCTTTCTGAGTACTACTTATTTTCCTGGCACTGAGAAACTGCGACCTATTTTAGCAGATTTATTCCCTATTATAGCTAACGACCCATCAACCAAAGGTTTATTAGATATACCACCAATTTTATCATTTCGAAAACCTCCTAATTTAAAATCAATACTTAATAAAAATAATCGAAATTATCTTAGTAATAACATAAATTTTGGCCTACAGCCTTGTGGTCGATCACGTTGTAAAACATGTCCTTTATTAGATCGAAGCATTTATTTTACTAGTCCTAACACTCCTAATAGTTACAGAGTTCCTTTTAATAGTAGTTGCATTTCAAAAAATATTGTATATCAATTACTTTGCCAGACCTGCAATGCATTTTATATTGGGGAAACAACTACACCTCTTAGCATTAGGTTAAATAATCACAGGGCCAGCGTAGGCAATGATAGTCAACTTCCAATAGCATTGCATGCTAAGGCACACAATTTAACTTTTGATAATTGTTTTAAAGTAAAAATTATTAAGTGCCTTGGCGATAACGCTAAAGAAAGAGACGTTAAATCTTGGGAGTTGGCTTTTATAAATATTTTAGGCGCTTGCAAGGGTCCCGGTCTGAATAGGCAAAATTAATACAGTAATTATATTTGTTCAGACATATTCATTAAAAGCTTATTAATATTTTTCATTTAAAAATCATTATCAATAATGTTTTTCAAGGTCGGTTATAGTGTATTATAACGATATTGCAAAATATTATTAACCCATTTCTCTATGTTCAGTTTTTTTAAATTTAAATTTTGAAAAAATTGTTCTATCAGAAATGTCATGGAGATGAATACGACTTGTGTCGAAATATTCTCAATCATATAATTTCTTCTAAAATAAGTTACTAACATCCATTTCTGTTACAGAAACCATCCTCCTATACTTATTACATCCAAGGGCATACAGTAATTCGGCTGCAATAACTAAGAACATCATAAATTATCAATTGCGGAAACAGGTGCTGCTGCCCTAAGTATTTAAAGAGGACATTAACTATCGGTAAAATGTTTCTGGTCCACCAGGACCCCAGATAAGTAACTTTTCATGAATCTAATTTTATATATTATTGAAAATAATTTAAAAAAATTTACACCCTTAAAATATCAAAATATAAACAATTTTACACTTTTTACTTACTTATTTTGCTATCACATGTATCACTATGAACGAATATAATTATTGGTTAAATCAGGTTAATTATCATTCTCGTAAAGCATCACAATTTACAGGACATGTAGAATATCTGTCAAAATGTCTAAATAATCATATATGTCCCAAAGGGTTAATACCTAAATTTCCTTTCTCTGCTATAAGTCCAGAAATCCAATATAATTTCCACACTTTAAGGTTTAATTATGCAATGGAGATTACATTTGTTTTACACAATGAATACAAAGTTTTGGTAGATAAACATTTAAGGTCTCTTATATATTATGTTGATTTGATAGAAATGTATTCTCCAATGCATTATATATATGCTAGTGAAATAGTTAGCAGTTCTGTAATTGATTTAAACAATATTAGGCTAAAACACGAAAATAAGTTTCATAATTTACAAATTTTTCACAAAATCAACAACTCTACACAACAAAATTATACGAGATATAATTCAAATCCTGTTTCAAATTATAACAATAACGAAAACATTCCCTTATATTCATCACAAAACAAATTCTCAGCTAATCGTCATTTTATAAACAATTATTCTCATGCAGATATGCATCCCGAACCTACACAAGTTCCTTTAGAAATCCCAATTATTGAAAATTTGATACCATCAGTTACAAATTCTAATGCTGCACAGGTTCCTATAAATAACGATAGACTTGTCGTAAAAAACTTGTCCTCAAAAATTATAAACCATAATGAATATTCAGTTTTATCTAAAGGGCTAAATTTCACACCAACTCCCAAAGTTGACCATTTCAGTTTTGGAAATGATATAGCAAAATTTTGTCGTAATTTGAGATGGCGTGAGTTTTGGCATTCAAGGGACAAAAATGGTAATAATAGTAAATTACATGACGCACTGGCAAAATTTCGACAATATTCTAATAAAGAGCCACCCTCTCTTCCAAAAAATCATCCTGTAGAAATATTTATTACAGTTTTAATGAACAAAGTTACACAACCAACATTTTTAAACAGCCTCAAACCTACACCTAACTTAACATCTGATGTACTTTCAGCTCTTAACAACCTAAGCAAAGATACCAATATCATCATTTTGCCAGCTGATAAAGGTTCAACTACAGTCATCCTTAATAAAACAGACTATGTAGCTGAAGGTTTGAGGCAACTCAGAGACGAAACTTCCTATAAAAAATTATATACTGATCCGAATCAAAATTTTGCTAATACAATAAAAAAATATATTGAACAACAAAAAACCATTGAAAAATTATCAGATGAAGATGTTAACACTTTAATTCCTAACCCTATCAGAACACCAAATTTGTACTTATTGCCAAAAATTCATAAACCTAATAATCCAGGAAGACCGATAGTAGCTAGTTTTAACTCACCCACAGAAAGAATTTCAGCTTTTGTCGATTACTTTCTACAGCCATTTGTAAAAAATCTCAAGTCACACATTAAAGATAGTTACCATTTTATCGAGATTCTAAAAAATACCACAATTCCTAAGACTGACAACTTATTACTTGTTACAATTGACGCTGTCTCTCTTTATACTAATATTCCCCATGATTTAGGCTTAGAAGCGATTTCCCATTACCTTAATCAAAGGCCCAGCCCCCAAATTCCTTCTACAAATTTTCTTTGTAAGTTGGCTGAATTCGTCCTCACTAAGAATGCTTTTTCTTTTGAAGATGAATTTTATCTCCAAATTAAAGGTACAGCAATGGGAACAAGAATGGCCCCTTCTTATGCGAATCTTTTCATGGGGTTATTAGAAAATAATTTTCTTCTTACTCAAAATTTACAACCACTAATGTGGTATAGGTTTATTGATGATATTATACTGTTTTGGCCACATGGACATGACACACTCACTGACTTCCTTACAGATTTAAATAATTTCGGACCCTTAGATTTTACATACACTATATCAGAAAATCAAATTACATTCTTAGACGTTGATCTAACTCTATCCGAAGGCACCATTAAAACTGCAATTCATATAAAACCTACAAACAAAGAGCAATACCTACATTTCGATAGCTGTCATCCATTTCATACCAAAAAGTCAATTCCATATTCAATGTCAATTCGCGGACACCGTTTAATTAATAATAAAGAAAATTTAGATAAGTACCTTTCCAATCTTAAAAAATCACTAATAGAAAGAAATTATCCTGCCTCTTTGTTAGATAAAAATATAATAAATTCCGAAACAAAATTTTCACCTAAACCTAAATTGGTTTCAAATTTAAATCAAAATAAAATCTTTCTGAGTACTACTTATTTTCCTGGCACTGAGAAACTGCGACCTATTTTAGCAGATTTATTCCCTATTATAGCTAACGACCCATCAACCAAAGGTTTATTAGATATACCACCAATTTTATCATTTCGAAAACCTCCTAATTTAAAATCAATACTTAATAAAAATAATCGAAATTATCTTAGTAATAACATAAATTTTGGCCTACAGCCTTGTGGTCGATCACGTTGTAAAACATGTCCTTTATTAGATCGAAGCATTTATTTTACTAGTCCTAACACTCCTAATAGTTACAGAGTTCCTTTTAATAGTAGTTGCATTTCAAAAAATATTGTATATCAATTACTTTGCCAGACCTGCAATGCATTTTATATTGGGGAAACAACTACACCTCTTAGCATTAGGTTAAATAATCACAGGGCCAGCGTAGGCAATGATAGTCAACTTCCAATAGCATTGCATGCTAAGGCACACAATTTAACTTTTGATAATTGTTTTAAAGTAAAAATTATTAAGTGCCTTGGCGATAACGCTAAAGAAAGAGACGTTAAATCTTGGGAGTTGGCTTTTATAAATATTTTAGGCGCTTGCAAGGGTCCCGGTCTGAATAAGCAAAATTAATACAGTAATTATATTTGTTCAGACATATTCATTAAAAGCTTATTAATATTTTTCATTTAAAAATCATTATCAATAATGTTTTTCAAGGTCGGTTATAGTGTATTATAACGATATTGCAAAATATTATTAACCCATTTCTCTATGTTCAGTTTTTTTAAATTTAAATTTTGAAAAAATTGTTCTATCAGAAATGTCATGGAGATGAATACGACTTGTGTCGAAATATTCTCAATCATATAATTTCTTCTAAAATAAGTTACTAACATCCATTTCTGTTACAGAAACCATCCTCCTATACTTATTACATCCAAGGGCATACAGTAATTCGGCTGCAATAACTAAGAACATCATAAATTATCAATTGCGGAAACAGGTGCTGCTGCCCTAAGTATTTAAAGAGGACATTAACTATCGGTAAAATGTTTCTGGTCCACCAGGACCCCAGATAAGTAACTTTTCATGAATCTAATTTTATATATTATTGAAAATAATTTAAAAAAATTTACACCCTTAAAATATCAAAATATAAACAATTTTACACTTTTTACTTACTTATTTTGCTATCACATGTATCACTATGAACGAATATAATTATTGGTTAAATCAGGTTAATTATCATTCTCGTAAAGCATCACAATTTACAGGACATGTAGAATATCTGTCAAAATGTCTAAATAATCATATATGTCCCAAAGGGTTAATACCTAAATTTCCTTTCTCTGCTATAAGTCCAGAAATCCAATATAATTTCCACACTTTAAGGTTTAATTATGCAATGGAGATTACATTTGTTTTACACAATGAATACAAAGTTTTGGTAGATAAACATTTAAGGTCTCTTATATATTATGTTGATTTGATAGAAATGTATTCTCCAATGCATTATATATATGCTAGTGAAATAGTTAGCAGTTCTGTAATTGATTTAAACAATATTAGGCTAAAACACGAAAATAAGTTTCATAATTTACAAATTTTTCACAAAATCAACAACTCTACACAACAAAATTATACGAGATATAATTCAAATCCTGTTTCAAATTATAACAATAACGAAAACATTCCCTTATATTCATCACAAAACAAATTCTCAGCTAATCGTCATTTTATAAACAATTATTCTCATGCAGATATGCATCCCGAACCTACACAAGTTCCTTTAGAAATCCCAATTATTGAAAATTTGATACCATCAGTTACAAATTCTAATGCTGCACAGGTTCCTATAAATAACGATAGACTTGTCGTAAAAAACTTGTCCTCAAAAATTATAAACCATAATGAATATTCAGTTTTATCTAAAGGGCTAAATTTCACACCAACTCCCAAAGTTGACCATTTCAGTTTTGGAAATGATATAGCAAAATTTTGTCGTAATTTGAGATGGCGTGAGTTTTGGCATTCAAGGGACAAAAATGGTAATAATAGTAAATTACATGACGCACTGGCAAAATTTCGACAATATTCTAATAAAGAGCCACCCTCTCTTCCAAAAAATCATCCTGTAGAAATATTTATTACAGTTTTAATGAACAAAGTTACACAACCAACATTTTTAAACAGCCTCAAACCTACACCTAACTTAACATCTGATGAACTTTCAGCTCTTAACAACCTAAGCAAAGATACCAATATCATCATTTTGCCAGCTGATAAAGGTTCAACTACAGTCATCCTTAATAAAACAGACTATGTAGCTGAAGGTTTGAGGCAACTCAGAGACGAAACTTCCTATAAAAAATTATATACTGATCCGAATCAAAATTTTGCTAATACAATAAAAAAATATATTGAACAACAAAAAACCATTGAAAAATTATCAGATGAAGATGTTAACACTTTAATTCCTAACCCTATCAGAACACCAAATTTGTACTTATTGCCAAAAATTCATAAACCTAATAATCCAGGAAGACCGATAGTAGCTAGTTTTAACTCACCCACAGAAAGAATTTCAGCTTTTGTCGATTACTTTCTACAGCCATTTGTAAAAAATCTCAAGTCACACATTAAAGATAGTTACCATTTTATCGAGATTCTAAAAAATACCACAATTCCTAAGACTGACAACTTATTACTTGTTACAATTGACGCTGTCTCTCTTTATACTAATATTCCCCATGATTTAGGCTTAGAAGCGATTTCCCATTACCTTAATCAAAGGCCCAGCCCCCAAATTCCTTCTACAAATTTTCTTTGTAAGTTGGCTGAATTCGTCCTCACTAAGAATGCTTTTTCTTTTGAAGATGAATTTTATCTCCAAATTAAAGGTACAGCAATGGGAACAAGAATGGCCCCTTCTTATGCGAATCTTTTCATGGGGTTATTAGAAAATAATTTTCTTCTTACTCAAAATTTACAACCACTAATGTGGTATAGGTTTATTGATGATATTATACTGTTTTGGCCACATGGACATGACACACTCACTGACTTCCTTACAGATTTAAATAATTTCGGACCCTTAGATTTTACATACACTATATCAGAAAATCAAATTACATTCTTAGACGTTGATCTAACTCTATCCGAAGGCACCATTAAAACTGCAATTCATATAAAACCTACAAACAAAGAGCAATACCTACATTTCGATAGCTGTCATCCATTTCATACCAAAAAGTCAATTCCATATTCAATGTCAATTCGCGGACACCGTTTAATTAATAATAAAGAAAATTTAGATAAGTACCTTTCCAATCTTAAAAAATCACTAATAGAAAGAAATTATCCTGCCTCTTTGTTAGATAAAAATATAATAAATTCCGAAACAAAATTTTCACCTAAACCTAAATTGGTTTCAAATTTAAATCAAAATAAAATCTTTCTTAGTACTACTTATTTTCCTGGCACTGAGAAACTGCGACCTATTTTAGCAGATTTATTCCCTATTATAGCTAACGACCCATCAACCAAAGGTTTATTAGATATACCACCAATTTTATCATTTCGAAAACCTCCTAATTTAAAATCAATACTTAATAAAAATAATCGAAATTATCTTAGTAATAACATAAATTTTGGCCTACAGCCTTGTGGTCGATCACGTTGTAAAACATGTCCTTTATTAGATCGAAGCATTTATTTTACTAGTCCTAACACTCCTAATAGTTACAGAGTTCCTTTTAATAGTAGTTGCATTTCAAAAAATATTGTATATCAATTACTTTGCCAGACCTGCAATGCATTTTATATTGGGGAAACAACTACACCTCTTAGCATTAGGTTAAATAATCACAGGGCCAGCGTAGGCAATGATAGTCAACTTCCAATAGCATTGCATGCTAAGGCACACAATTTAACTTTTGATAATTGTTTTAAAGTAAAAATTATTAAGTGCCTTGGCGATAACGCTAAAGAAAGAGACGTTAAATCTTGGGAGTTGGCTTTTATAAATATTTTAGGCGCTTGCAAGGGTCCCGGTCTGAATAGGCAAAATTAATACAGTAATTATATTTGTTCAGACATATTCATTAAAAGCTTATTAATATTTTTCATTTAAAAATCATTATCAATAATGTTTTTCAAGGTCGGTTATAGTGTATTATAACGATATTGCAAAATATTATTAACCCATTTCTCTATGTTCAGTTTTTTTAAATTTAAATTTTGAAAAAATTGTTCTATCAGAAATGTCATGGAGATGAATACGACTTGTGTCGAAATATTCTCAATCATATAATTTCTTCTAAAATAAGTTACTAACATCCATTTCTGTTACAGAAACCATCCTCCTATACTTATTACATCCAAGGGCATACAGTAATTCGGCTGCAATAACTAAGAACATCATAAATTATCAATTGCGGAAACAGGTGCTGCTGCCCTAAGTATTTAAAGAGGACATTAACTATCGGTAAAATGTTTCTGGTCCACCAGGACCCCAGATAAGTAACTTTTCATGAATCTAATTTTATATATTATTGAAAATAATTTAAAAAAATTTACACCCTTAAAATATCAAAATATAAACAATTTTACACTTTTTACTTACTTATTTTGCTATCACATGTATCACTATGAACGAATATAATTATTGGTTAAATCAGGTTAATTATCATTCTCGTAAAGCATCACAATTTACAGGACATGTAGAATATCTGTCAAAATGTCTAAATAATCATATATGTCCCAAAGGGTTAATACCTAAATTTCCTTTCTCTGCTATAAGTCCAGAAATCCAATATAATTTCCACACTTTAAGGTTTAATTATGCAATGGAGATTACATTTGTTTTACACAATGAATACAAAGTTTTGGTAGATAAACATTTAAGGTCTCTTATATATTATGTTGATTTGATAGAAATGTATTCTCCAATGCATTATATATATGCTAGTGAAATAGTTAGCAGTTCTGTAATTGATTTAAACAATATTAGGCTAAAACACGAAAATAAGTTTCATAATTTACAAATTTTTCACAAAATCAACAACTCTACACAACAAAATTATACGAGATATAATTCAAATCCTGTTTCAAATTATAACAATAACGAAAACATTCCCTTATATTCATCACAAAACAAATTCTCAGCTAATCGTCATTTTATAAACAATTATTCTCATGCAGATATGCATCCCGAACCTACACAAGTTCCTTTAGAAATCCCAATTATTGAAAATTTGATACCATCAGTTACAAATTCTAATGCTGCACAGGTTCCTATAAATAACGATAGACTTGTCGTAAAAAACTTGTCCTCAAAAATTATAAACCATAATGAATATTCAGTTTTATCTAAAGGGCTAAATTTCACACCAACTCCCAAAGTTGACCATTTCAGTTTTGGAAATGATATAGCAAAATTTTGTCGTAATTTGAGATGGCGTGAGTTTTGGCATTCAAGGGACAAAAATGGTAATAATAGTAAATTACATGACGCACTGGCAAAATTTCGACAATATTCTAATAAAGAGCCACCCTCTCTTCCAAAAAATCATCCTGTAGAAATATTTATTACAGTTTTAATGAACAAAGTTACACAACCAACATTTTTAAACAGCCTCAAACCTACACCTAACTTAACATCTGATGAACTTTCAGCTCTTAACAACCTAAGCAAAGATACCAATATCATCATTTTGCCAGCTGATAAAGGTTCAACTACAGTCATCCTTAATAAAACAGACTATGTAGCTGAAGGTTTGAGGCAACTCAGAGACGAAACTTCCTATAAAAAATTATATACTGATCCGAATCAAAATTTTGCTAATACAATAAAAAAATATATTGAACAACAAAAAACCATTGAAAAATTATCAGATGAAGATGTTAACACTTTAATTCCTAACCCTATCAGAACACCAAATTTGTACTTATTGCCAAAAATTCATAAACCTAATAATCCAGGAAGACCGATAGTAGCTAGTTTTAACTCACCCACAGAAAGAATTTCAGCTTTTGTCGATTACTTTCTACAGCCATTTGTAAAAAATCTCAAGTCACACATTAAAGATAGTTACCATTTTATCGAGATTCTAAAAAATACCACAATTCCTAAGACTGACAACTTATTACTTGTTACAATTGACGCTGTCTCTCTTTATACTAATATTCCCCATGATTTAGGCTTAGAAGCGATTTCCCATTACCTTAATCAAAGGCCCAGCCCCCAAATTCCTTCTACAAATTTTCTTTGTAAGTTGGCTGAATTCGTCCTCACTAAGAATGCTTTTTCTTTTGAAGATGAATTTTATCTCCAAATTAAAGGTACAGCAATGGGAACAAGAATGGCCCCTTCTTATGCGAATCTTTTCATGGGGTTATTAGAAAATAATTTTCTTCTTACTCAAAATTTACAACCACTAATGTGGTATAGGTTTATTGATGATATTATACTGTTTTGGCCACATGGACATGACACACTCACTGACTTCCTTACAGATTTAAATAATTTCGGACCCTTAGATTTTACATACACTATATCAGAAAATCAAATTACATTCTTAGACGTTGATCTAACTCTATCCGAAGGCACCATTAAAACTGCAATTCATATAAAACCTACAAACAAAGAGCAATACCTACATTTCGATAGCTGTCATCCATTTCATACCAAAAAGTCAATTCCATATTCAATGTCAATTCGCGGACACCGTTTAATTAATAATAAAGAAAATTTAGATAAGTACCTTTCCAATCTTAAAAAATCACTAATAGAAAGAAATTATCCTGCCTCTTTGTTAGATAAAAATATAATAAATTCCGAAACAAAATTTTCACCTAAACCTAAATTGGTTTCAAATTTAAATCAAAATAAAATCTTTCTGAGTACTACTTATTTTCCTGGCACTGAGAAACTGCGACCTATTTTAGCAGATTTATTCCCTATTATAGCTAACGACCCATCAACCAAAGGTTTATTAGATATACCACCAATTTTATCATTTCGAAAACCTCCTAATTTAAAATCAATACTTAATAAAAATAATCGAAATTATCTTAGTAATAACATAAATTTTGGCCTACAGCCTTGTGGTCGATCACGTTGTAAAACATGTCCTTTATTAGATCGAAGCATTTATTTTACTAGTCCTAACACTCCTAATAGTTACAGAGTTCCTTTTAATAGTAGTTGCATTTCAAAAAATATTGTATATCAATTACTTTGCCAGACCTGCAATTCATTTTATATTGGGGAAACAACTACACCTCTTAGCATTAGGTTAAATAATCACAGGGCCAGCGTAGGCAATGATAGTCAACTTCCAATAGCATTGCATGCTAAGGCACACAATTTAACTTTTGATAATTGTTTTAAAGTAAAAATTATTAAGTGCCTTGGCGATAACGCTAAAGAAAGAGACGTTAAATCTTGGGAGTTGGCTTTTATAAATATTTTAGGCGCTTGCAAGGGTCCCGGTCTGAATAGGCAAAATTAATACAGTAATTATATTTGTTCAGACATATTCATTAAAAGCTTATTAATATTTTTCATTTAAAAATCATTATCAATAATGTTTTTCAAGGTCGGTTATAGTGTATTATAACGATATTGCAAAATATTATTAACCCATTTCTCTATGTTCAGTTTTTTTAAATTTAAATTTTGAAAAAATTGTTCTATCAGAAATGTCATGGAGATGAATACGACTTGTGTCGAAATATTCTCAATCATATTATTTCTTCTAAAATAAGTTACTAACATCCATTTCTGTTACAGAAACCATCCTCCTATACTTATTACATCCAAGGGCATACAGTAATTCGGCTGCAATAACTAAGAACATCATAAATTATCAATTGCGGAAACAGGTGCTGCTGCCCTAAGTATTTAAAGAGGACATTAACTATCGGTAAAATGTTTCTGGTCCACCAGGACCCCAGATAAGTAACTTTTCATGAATCTAATTTTATATATTATTGAAAATAATTTAAAAATATATATATATATATATATATATATATATATATATATATGGATAGTAAAACAGTGTTTAGTTTAGTTACAGGTTTAATAACGTTAAATATACAAGCAGAAATATAGAACACAAAATGTTTGTTAACTCAGATGACGATTGTAACATATAATTTTTTTATCAATAAAATGAAATGTATATATAACCTAATAAAGTTTATTTATTTATTTATATATTTACATAATGGTAATGAAGCAAGATCATTTAAAATTCAATGTAAGTAACAACAGTCTACAGTAATGGTTTTTTTCTAGCCTTCATTTTTGCAAAATTATTTATAACATCGGAAAAGTTCGTGTTCATTGTAACGTCCCGTTCACAGCACAGTAACATCAACGCATTCAATTTATTTTCAAGAAGAGTTGACCTTTTAGCATTTTTGACTCTTGATAAGACAGAAAATCCCCTTTCTGCTGTACAGTTTGTGACAGGTAGTATCAGGAAGATTCTTAATGCTACTTAGTGCGCCGCTACCCCGCCCGAGCCCAGGCTTGCATACCTGGGGGCGGGGGGCGGCGGGCCGGCGCCCGGCAGGGCAGTGCAGTCACACGCAAACATTAAAAACAATGGAATCTTCTGCTTCATTCGCTTACAAATAAATTGATTTATAACCAAGAAGGAAAAATAATTTTTTTTTGATTAAAAATGCCCACCTTTAAATATAAAAAATACCATATTTTGCCGCCCCCTAGAGAGTGCCACCCTGGGTTATAGGCCAGTCAGCCCATTTACAACCCTGGGCCTGCGTGTGTGCGCTAGGTTTTGCCTAGGTATTTATATAGATATCTATATCTAACTTCAGAGCAATATAACTCTGATCCGACAACTTTTCATGACAAGCGATCCGACAACTTTTCATACACGAGTAGGGAGCAAAGCTTGCGTTTACGCAAATCCTGGATCACTGTGAGGCGGGCCGTCTCACGAACAATTCCCACTTTCTCTGCTATCCTTCACACTATCACACGACGATTCTGGACCAAAAATTCCTTCACTTTCTGTATGTTGTCCAGGGTGCGTGCAGTAACAGTTGCAAGTCGACCGCATCGGGGGGAGTCTTCAACGGTGTCCCGCCCATTTCGGAAGTGTTTTAACCACTCATGCGCGCACTTCAAGGTGACTGTTTGGGCGGATGCTGAGACGATTAAGACCATTTCCAGTTGAAATGTGTCGGTCCGTTTGTGTGTTCCTCTGATGGAAGTACGTCTATGTGTATTCCTCCACGATAGCGCCCTAACGCTTAATCCGATTAAGCTGAAATTCGGCATGCAAGCATCACATTATTATGATTATGGCAAGAGTTGAAATGGTTGTAGTTAAAATTGGTCCACCAGGAGGCGTGGTAGCCATACTTCAACCTCGAAATAATGGACATGAAGACTTGAAATTTATTACACAGATGACTTGTTGGGCTGAAACCACATTGTGATACAAGCTACAATTCCGCCATACATTTTAATTAAATAATAACGTCATCTATTGGCGTCTGGCCCAACCTCGCCCTCAGCCAAGAAGAGAACCAGGCCGCCCGAAGACTTGCAACAGAACCCAAATGGGTACGTCCGCGAGAGGGGGCGCTAATCAGTTTTATTTATGAAATTAATATTAGAGGAAATCAGTCCTTAGGGGCTCTCTAGACAATCAAGCATGCTTGACTGGGAGGGGATCGTAAACCGCAGGAAATATTAAAATATATTTTTTTAATATTTACCAAAAATGCCTAATTTTGTAGTTTTATACCTGGGAGTCACATCATTTATCAATCAATTACGTCTAATTAACGTGATACGCTGGTATAAACTACAAAATAAGAAAGTTTTGGTAAATATTATTTTAAAATATTTGCATATTTCCTGCGGTTTACGATCCCTTACCAGCCCGCGACGCGATGCTTGACAAGCATGCTTGATCGTCTAGAGAACCCCTTAGCTACTTTCCGGGAAAGTCTTGGGGTGACAAGCGATTTTTTAAAATATAATATCGGTTTGGAGCAAATGTATTGAAAATACTAAGCACCATTGATGAAATCCATTTTTGGGCATTGCGGAAAATGTGTAGATTTTATGTAGGTATTTGTCAGTACATTTAGTGGAGGTTTTCCCTCCGGAAAGAAATCACCAAAAACAATCATTTTCACATCATTGCCAGTAATCAGCTGTTCGCTTTAAATAATTATAGCGCCTAAAAAAAACTTTTAACATTGGCGGGTTATCATGTGTCATTTCGAATATGGCCATCAAATCAATGTTTTTATATTCCAAATCTATATACTATCACAATTAGGGTTGCCAGATGTTCGGTATTTAAGCGTACAGTCCGGTATATTCGAGGCCTGTCCGTTAAAAAATAAATGGTCATACCGGACAGAACAATGTCCGGTATTTTGAGGAAAGTCGGTACTACTAGTCACAAGCGCCTACAAAAGTAGGCATATGAAATCCCTCAAACGCAAAACTCGCGCGCGCTCCTCGCTCGCTATCTGTAGCTGCGTCTGCGGGCTGTTGCGTCAAATGCAAAATATGTTAAAAAGAAGTAAGTAGGTACTACCTAAAAGTACTTAGGTACAGTACAACATAAATTAGTTTTAGAAGAATGATTCAACTTTATTATTTGTTCATTGGAAGTTCCTATTATTTTTGTTAAACATACCTATCTAGTTTTAGGTGATTTTATTTTTTTCTGAAGTTCCTACCTTTATTTTGTTAAGTAAGTAGTAAATTATAATATTCATACCATCGTTTAATAAAGACTTTGTCAAAGTTAGCATATACTTGGCGACCTAAATTTTATGCCTGCATTATATTTTGTTACTAATTTAGTTGATTTATGCGATATTGATTAATAAATAAAAAATATTAGTATAAGAAACAAAAACGGGGGGCGCCAGTTTTGCATGCGGCAATTTTGCACAAATGTCACTTTTGACAGGTCCAAATTTGTTGAGGGCAGATTTGCAGGAGGCAACCTTGCAGGTAGCAACCTTGCAGGCGGCAACCTTCAGTACAGTTTTTAAGTTTTTCTGTTAGGTTAGGTTAGGTTAGGTTTTTCTTTCCCTAAAATCGAAGTGACATTACCGGCATCCTTGTAGTGGATGACTTTTATACATCAAACTAAACATTAAAAAAATGTTTTAAGTTTTTCTTTTAGGTTAGGTTAGGTCATTTTGACATTTGCAAAACTGCCTTCTGCAAGATTGCCTTCTGCAAAACTGCCGCCTGCAAGAATGCCGTCTGCAAGATTGCCGTCTGCAAATTTGCCTTCTGCAAGTTTGATGGGACCCACAAAAACCCGTATTTTTTGCGACCTAGCATACCCCCCCCCCCACCGTTTGGGGTTGTCCGGTATTTTTTCGCAACTCACCTGGCAACCCTAATCACAATACTATCCATCGTCAAAGGTGTACAAGTAATTCACGATCGATCATCGACAGATGGCGCTGGTGGTAAATTTTTATACATCCATTCGCAAACAAAATTGTTTCAAATTTATTTATTCCATCACGATATTATTTATGAAAGCTGTACAATAAATTCAGCGTCTCTATTTTTTAAATTTTGTGTTTTGTTTTCATAATTTTTTCGATGCGAGCTTCGAAGTAGTGCGGTCGATCATCGACAGATGGCGCTAGCGGTGCGTTTTTATCCATTCATTTGCAAACAAAACGCGGCGGAACGAACGATTCCGCTATAGAACGAACGAAGAAAAGAAAAGACAAACCAGTTTCGTTTCAAAAGTCGTCGCCGGCGGCTGCGCAGCGAGCGCCTCGCGATTTCGACATTTTCCAAAAAAAAAAAAACAAAAACTTCACCATTTTGACGTATGCGAGTGCGAATTTCGAATTTTTTGAAAGATCCAGTGCTGCCAGTGTTTTATTTCGGATTTTCTGGTACCGTTCCCGAGTTGATTCCGTCGGTGAGTCTATTTCTTTTTTTTTGTTTTGTATGTAATAATTTGCGAAATGATTGACGGTAGATTGATTCACTTCGTAGTTTTTGGCGATGTCTCGAGGATTGGTTGCCGAATTTGGAATTTATTTAGTTTAGCAAACACTTCTACATTGAAGTTGTCATCACAGCACACTAATTCTGAATCTGTATTTATTTCTATAAATAAGCGAGATATAGGCGTTTAAAACAAGCGCCAAACACCTTTATGGCGGTAGGTTGTCAGTTTTTTTAAAGCCTATTTGGCGGTAGGTTAAGTTAATTTAAAAAAAGGCAGTTAGCAAAACTGCATATTTTTTGTAAAAATTTAATTTGAGGAGTTATGTTTTGGTGCTTCCAAAAGGGCAATTTGTGGCCGCAATATCAGCAACTATGGCCCGGCCATCACGGCATCGTTTTATTGCAGCATATTGCTGAAAAAAATATATAAACCGGCCGTTCTTGGCATTATTTTTGAAAAATTATGGCTCATCATTTTGACTCTCAAACAAGCTAGACAACTTGGGTTGTCGACTACATCGGGCGAGCCCGTCACCTCAGAAAGTTTTAACGATTAGTCGTTCTATCTCCCTGGAAGTGAACGTAGAAGACTTGGGGACAAAACAGTCCACCGTCTAGCTACGCCACAAGCTCGTAAGAGGCCAACGCCTTAACCGCGAGATAGCCAGGAATGTTACCTGGCGGGCTGACACTCACGCCCTTATTCCAATTGTGACCAGATTTCTCCGGTCTCTCGATTGGTTCCGAGTTCGAGGTCGCTTGCGCGGTCCTCTCCCTTAGGAAGCGGTGAAACGGAGTATACCGAATCTATCGCGGACCAAGGCGTCCTTTGCCCGGCTGTTCACCCAGGATCGGATGGCCAATGGTCATTTCAAGAGTAGTCGCCGTAAGGTAGGCAACCACCCCCGCTCTATAGGTGAACAATGCGCACCGTGCGGTAAGCCAATTGATTGTGCATTCTGACTAAAAGTCGGGAGAGTCTCAAAACAGTGGTTGTTGACCTTACGGCGACTGCTCTTGGAACGACCATCAGCTACCCGATTCCGGGTGAACAGCCGCGCAAAGGATGCAGTGGTCCGCGATAGACTCGGTTGACACCGTTTCGCCGCTACGTAAGGGAGAGGTCCGCGCAAGCGACCTCGGGAGACCGAAGTGATCTGGTTGCAACTGGAAGTAAGGGTGTGAGTGTAAACCCGCTGGGTAACATACCTGGTTATCTGTTGGCGTCTTACGGGCATGTGGCGAAGCTTGACGGTGGACTGTTTTGTCCTAAGTCTTCTGCGCTAACCTCACAGGTGACAGAACGATCATTTTTTTCAAAACTTCCTGTATTGACGGGTTCACCCGTTTTAGTTGACAGCTCTAGTTGTTTCCAAATCGTAGTACAACGTTGAGCAATCTGATACCTTATATAATCAATGCCACTGCTTTTAAGGTGTATAAAGAATAGTTTCAGAAACCCATGCAGCAACACAAGAAAATGGCGACTCTCGACAGGCCTACTGACTCAACCCATTTTCGTGGCTTTGTCTATAGCTGCGTGGGTAATGGCTAGAGCGCCGACTGCCAGCCATTATTCCATTGTTTGCTCTATGAAACGATCCAGATAAGTGTGGCGCGCAATCGCACGGCTATTGTGAATGAGGTGAAATCGAAACCGACAATTTTATACCTACCGTTTTTGTTAAATAAAAAAAAACAAACGGATATAATGAGTTATGCGCTTGAAATAAAAAAAAACTTTGCAAATAAGCTTTTCAATCGTTCAATTTTAAAATTTTCAAGCCAAAGATTCAATTGTTTTTCCGGTTCGAAATGTTTGCGCCGCTCGTTTCAAATTATAACCACCTCAATCGTTCCATTTTCAAATGTTCAAGCGGGTGATTAAATCGTTCCATTTTCAAATGTCCCAGCGGGTGATTAAATCGTTCCATTTTCAAATGTTCAAGCGGGTGATTAAATCGTTCCATTTTCAAATGTTCAAGCGGTGATTAAGGCGACATGATACCTCAGAAAAATATCCGAAATAGGCGAACACGCGAAAAAATAGGCGGAGTCAATTTTGTTGGGTTTGACCAATAAAAATCCAGCGTTGATGAAGCGTCAAGCACAGATTCCACGTCCGCTAGCGCCGGGAACCAGACGCATACTAAACGGTCTGTCGCAGCGCTAACACAGAATAACTCTCTTAACGCAGTGGTGGTATAAGGGTGTTAATTGCAAAGCATATTTAGCGTAACTCTCAGAGCGCTCTCACGTTTTAATTAATTGTAATTAATTTCCCTAGAAAATTAACCAGTCAATATAATGAAATTATAATAAAACAAACTCACTGCAAACATTGTAGGAAAGTTACATGTTACATACTTACACGCGCCTGAAAGTTTTCGAAGTCAGTTTAAAGCTTTAATGTCCAAGGCAATGAGCAACTTTTTTGAGTCCAAATTTTAAATTGGTTCCTTATCGAGGGATTCACTTAGAAACTTTTTTAAATTAATGCTTTATATTTAAAAAAAACTCATAAAACTAAAATTCCTCAGATTTGGTCGTTCCCAGGTATCACGTCGCCTTAAATCGTTCCATTTTCAAATGTTCAACGGGTGATTAAATCGTTCCATTTTAAATTTTTTGCCCAGCTCGAAATTCAATTGACGTTTTTGACTTTTCAAACAATGACAAATAATGACTTTTCAAATAATGAAAACAAATAATGACCTTTCAAATAAGTAGGTATATTTGGGTGATTACTCAAATGGGACAATTTTAAAAATAAATATATTTTTTACCTTTTTTTTTATATACTATACGGCTGTGACATTTTGAAGTTCTTTTTATTATTTTATTTTCTAATATTACATTTAAGATTTTTCAAGTGATATTCAGTGATACAGTGAATCATGTTTCAGTGATACACCAAACCAAAATAAAAAAAATCGGTTGAGTCATCACAAGACTTTCCCGGCAAGCAAACAAGGCCTCCCCGCCGCGCCAAACCCCCTAAACTGCTATCTATTTTATGGTCATATCTATTATATCTATTATGATCAGCGCCGGATTTAGGGGAGACAAAATAGAGGCCCCCACAATAGACTTCTTAACCCTTGGAGTAAATGGGTATTTTCATGGATGCATCTGTCTCTTTTGCAGGATTTTCGGCGACATCGACTTAAAGTACTATAACTACGAAACTACTACACCAATCATAAAAAGAACAACTGCACAATGATTGCATTGAAATTTCGAATATAGAATATTGAAATATCATTTTGTAAAACAATTAGATAATTATGAATAAATATGACAACGTCAAAGAAGTGAAAAAAACGCGGAACCAGATCTGGTCGTATCATACTCAACGGATAATTGTTTCAGAACCGGATTTGGTCGTATCATACTCAACAACAAAATCAAAACACTTTCTGCCTGCGCACTTTAGCTTCAGGGAACTCCTTAATAATTGCATCAAAATCCGCCTTGTTTGCTGCTTCCCTTTCAACTGACAGAATGCCTTGCTTGGCTCATTGTTGATCTTAAATAAGTTTTTATCAGGTTGAGCTTTGAAAAGCTTCTTTCGTTAGAAGCCCCAGAAACACAGTCAAAAAAAGTTTCAATGCTACATCACATTGGGAACAGATTCTGTGAGGTCCATTTCCACAATAAACTGTAAGACTTTTAGTGATATCCACTTCTCCGATTCGTCTTTTGGAACCCCAGCAAAAAATCCATTCTATTAATATGGAAACTATTTAATATGGACAATAAGCATTACATTTATATTTTTCATGTGGGCCTCCTAAAAAAATACCATTTGGAGGCCCCTGCCCTTGCGAGGCCCGGGGCGGACCGCCCTTCCCCCCCCCCTAGCGACGCCACTGGCACTAATTGAAGTGGCACCCAAAGAAAAAGAAGAATAATTATGTGGTCTTTCGTATTCTACATATTCTATTATTCTATTCGTATTCTACATAATATTCTACATATTTTTCTTTTTATATAAGGTATTGTAATTTTTCCTAAATTTTGTACATTATATATATTTATATATTATATAATAATTACATTACATTACATTTTTGTCGTGTCCAAGTGACGGCTAAGGACCGCTCTTGGACGTGTCAAAATAATTGGGTTAGGTAGTAAGTCTCGTTACTACTCTTTACTGAACTTACATAGGTAGTCAAGAATTAACTACTAGATTGTCAAACTATAAATAAAAATAATCAAAATAGAAGCCTAACATTTGAAGTAGTTCGTAATTCGAAAAGATACGTAGTAAAATTATTCATCGTAATATTCAAATTGTCAGTAAAATAAATAATCAAATTAAAGCTACGTTATGCTATTTTAACTAAAAGTACAGATATAAGAGCATATAAAACAATCAGACAATAAGGCTCTACTTTTTTAAGTAATTTAAATGGGCACAATATTTGAAAAATCATGGCCCTCAAATTCGGCCAGATTATAGAAAGGGTGGCCTGTCATCATCTCCTTGATGTTTTTTTTAATGTTATGTCCTTCAGCTGTTTAAATTTTGTAGGGAGTAGATTATAGAATTTAATGCTAAGGTACAAGTAGCTTTTCTGTACTTTTGCGAGTCGTATTCGGGGTATGCATAAAAGGGAGCTACCGCGGGTATGGTGCGAGTGAATGTCTGAATTAATTGCAGTTTCTGCTAGGTGCTGTCTAGCATACATTAAACACTAGTATATGAACGCCGAATTATATGAACGCCGAGTCATTACCCTTGCCTTACTGAAACCATTCCTTAATTTTCCTACTCACATTTTCTACGTTATGTTTTAGTATTAATATTTAATTTATTTTTCCCTAATAAATAAATACATAGATAAATTAATGCATCCAATATTACGCTGCGGCGACGCGACGGCGAAGCGCGACAAGTCTATAGATTACAACATAGGACAAAGTGAAATCGGACGGTTTGCCGTCAAAATCGTGGCAAAAGGTACACTTTCTAACTATAACAACGGGCAGACGGACTTTCTTGAAGCGACGGCGACAAAAAGTAGCGTTCAAAATGAGTTATAAATTGTATCCCAACACTTTTATTTATTAATGGATAATTTATTGCAATCAGTGTTGTGATTATAACGTAGTTTAACCCTTCGAGTAGCGGCATAATTTCGCGGCAATTTATTGGAATTTCTTGCAATATCGCCGCGCTCGACAAAAAGTACTATAACTATGGAACTACTATAGCAATCATAAAAATAATATCTGTGCAATGATCGCATTGAAATTTCGTATATAGAATATTAAAATCTCATTTTGTTAAATCACTAGATAATTATGAATAAATATGAGAAAAAAACGCGGCATTTTTAACGTGTACTTGTCTTACGGCAAAATACGAAACCCTATTTAGAAATTGTAAATACTATCGTGATCTTTATTAGATTCTCTATCAAAGGTAATATTTCGTTTTGCTTATTTACATACAAAAATATTTAGATATTAGCTCATAAAAACCAATAAAAATTTTGATGATTTCTCGAAAAAAATGATGATGTTCGACAAGGAAATTTTAACAGAAATATCCGCAAAATGATGCGCGAAATTATTCTAGCTGCCGTTTATGTATCTATGGTAATAATGAGATATTTGGTATGGATTTTAGGTTGCGTTCGAATTAGAAAATAATATTACTGTGCGCTCCGGGAGCATGCCGCCAATATTGATCGTTACGTAAACAACGGTGTTCTGATGTGCAACCAAATTTGGTCGTTACGTCAAAGGTTAAGAACCTTGGATTTCTAATGGATGAAAAAGTCGTCACATTTTCTATGGTTTTGATATTCTCCGGCGGATTCACCGACTTCTACACGTATCGGTTAAAGAAATGACTGTTGAAGCCAATACTTGACTACGGTGATGTTTGTTATATAGATGTCAATGAGTTTATTTGCAAACCTCGTGCCCTTACTACCAGGTTTGGACGGACTTCTCCATCTCTCAGTCTCTCCATCTCTCATCTCTCAGTCGCAGGTTCGAAGTCGCTTGTGCGGTCTGTACCAGTTGTTATGGGCCTGCTAATAGGGAGCTAATGGGCCCTGTTGGAGTTGGCCACGAAGACCCATTTGTTCAAGGTCGGTCACACTCACTGGTCAACACACATCCGGCGGCCTCCACGCAGGAAGTGCGAACCTGGGTAGGACTTTGGCCTGAGGGCTAGTTTCCCCGAGGAGTCAATCTTCTGGCGCTCCTGGGCGGTTTGCGCACCGTGCGGCATAAGCCAATCGATTGCGCACTCTGACTAACAACTTGCGGTGTCAACTACAACGGGCGAGCCCGTCACCACAGGACGTTTTAACGATTTTCTCGTTCTATCGCCCTGCAGTGAACGAAGAAGACTTTGGACATAACAAATCCAACATCCAGCTACGTCACAACCCGCAAGAAGCCAACGCCTTACCGCGAGATAGCCAGTGTTACCTGGCGGGCCGACCCTCGCGCCCTTGCTTCCAATTGTGACCAGATTTCTCCGGTCTCTCGATTGGTTCCGAGTTCGAGGTCGCTTGCGCGGTCCTCTCCCTTACGAAGCGGTGAAACGGGGTGCACCGAATCTGTCGCGGACCAAGGCGTCCTTTGCCCGACTCTGAACCGGGATCGGATGGCCAATGGTCATTTCAAGAGCAGTCGCCGTAAGGTAGGCAACCACCCCCGCTCTATAGGAAACAATACAGTTCCCAGACTCCCCCGACTGTTAGTCGGAGAGCACAATCGATTGGCTTGCGCCGCTCGGTGCGCAGACCGTCCAGGAGCGCCAGAGGTTTGATTCCCAGGGGAGACTGGTTGGCCCAGTGTCCTACCCAGGTTCGCACCCCATGCGTGGAGGCCATCGGATGGGTGTTGACCCGTGAGTGTGACCGACCCTGAACACATGGGTCATCGTGGCCACCTCATCATGGGCCCGTTAGCTCCCTGACTAACAGTCGGGGGAGTATGGAAGCAACTGTTTCCTATAGAGCAGGGGTGGTTGCGGACCTTACGGCGACTGCTCTTGAAATGACCATCGGCCATCCGATCCTGGGTGAACAGCCGGGCAAAGGACGCTGTGGTCCGCGATAGATTCGGTATAGCGTCAGCCAATCGATTGTGCATTCTGACTAACAATCGGAGGAGTCTGGAAACAGTACTGTCTACTATAGAGCGGGGGTAGTCGTTCACCTTACGGCGACTACTCTTGAAATGACCATCGGCTACCCGATTCCGGGTGAACAGCCGGGCAAAGGATGCGGTGGTTTGCGATAGATTCGGTAGACACAGTTTCACCGCTACATAAGGGAGAGGACCGCGTAAGCGACCTCGAACTCGTTACCAGTCGGGAGACCGGAGTAATCTGGTTGCAACTGGTAGTAAGGGGCGCGAGTGTAAGCCCGCTGGCTAACATACCAGGCTATCTCGCGGATGTGGCCTCTTACGGGCATGTGGCGGAGCTTGACGGTGGACTGTTTATGCCCTAAGTCTTCATGGGAGATAGAATGATTATTTCGTTAAAACTTCTTGAGGTGACGGGTTCGCCCGTTGTAGTTGACGACTCTACTACTGTGCCAGTTGTTAGGTATAGGTAGCGAACGACTTCGTGCAGCTTGGGCCTTAAGATCCACTGTGTTTTCAGGTTGGTCCAACTCACGATTCAGCTTTTAGTCAGTAGCCTCCTAGTATGGAAGACTACCCCAGGAGGGACTCTCGCGTTCCAGGCCTCACGGCTGGTGTATCGGTTTCCCCTGAGGGATTGCCTCCCGGCGCTACTGAACGGTTTGCGCTTCGTGCGGCGACGGCTGCTCGGTTGTGCACTCTGACAAATTACTGAAGAAGTCGGGAGACTATGGAATTATAGTGTTTCGTAAGCAGCGGAGGTGGATGTTGACCTGTTGTCATGCTATTCTAAAAGCGACCTTCGGCCACCCGATCCCGAGTGGTTTGATGGGCAAAGGACGCCCAGGTCCGCGATAAATTCTTATTGAAACTATATATTCCTAAGAATGCTGAAGCTTGTCAGCAGTATACAGAGGGGAAATAGTCCGCGATAGATTGAAACTGAATCACCGCTGAATATACGGCAGGTAGATGTCTCGAGAGAGACTTCGAACCCGTAACGAGTTGGAAGGTGGGAGGTATCCTGATGGCTAATTCCAAACGGAGATAGCCTTCCAAAACTGGTAGTCATGGGGCGAGGGTGCCCGCTGGGTACCTTTTCCGGTGCCTTGTCGTAAGGCGAGGCACCGGGAAAGGTATGTCGGCTTAGCAAGACGGTGGGTTTGTATTCGTCTTTTACGCTTACCTCACGGGAGATAGAACGATCATTATCGTTGAAACTTCCTGAGGTGACGGGTTCGTCCGTTGTAGTGTTTAATAACCTTTCGAGTAGCGGCATAATTTGATGGCAGACCGCGGCAATTTATTAGAATTTCTTGCAATATCGCCGCGCTCGACAAAAAGTACTATAATGTAATACTATATGGAACTATATATAAGTACTATATCGAACTACTATAGCAATCATAAACTGTGCAAGATCGCATTGAAATTTCGCATATAGAATATTGAAATCTCATTTTGTAAAACAATTACATAATTATGAATAAATATGAGAAAGTCCAAAAAGTGAAAAAAGCTCAAAGTTAATATTTCGTTTAGCTTATTTACATACCTATAAAATTATTTAGATACTAACTCATAAAAACCAATAAAAATTTTGATCATTTCCCGAAAAAAAAAAATATGATGTTTGACAATGGAATTTTACCAGAAATATCCGCGGAATGACGCGCGAAATTATTCTAGCTGGCGTCTATGTATCTATGGAAATAATAAGATATTTGGTATGGATTTTAGGATGCGTTCGAATTAGAAAATAATATTACTGTGCGCTCAGGGAACAAGCCGCCAATATTGGTCGTTACATAGTCAACGATGTTCTGATGTGCAACCAAATTTGGTCGCTACGTAGCCGAAGGGAATAGCCGTCCGTAAATTCACTTTCCTACTCGAGACAGTTTGAAGCGTGTCAAAATGCGCTAACGCGTCTGCTCTATAATGGCGGCAATCAAAATGCTGGTCATGTCGTCGCCGCGTAGACGGATTCGGCACTGCGGAACCACGAAAACGGGCCCCGTTTTGGTGTCAACGAGCGCGGCTTATCGTTTTATATGCCGAATAACGGAATCTGACGCACAAAGTTAGACATCAACACTCGCGCGACGAGATTGATCGACGAGATCGGGCTCGAAGGACCACAGCGCGGCAGACGGAGCCAGATTATCGCAATTTGACAGTTAAATAAGTTAATATGGTGGTTCCCAGTACGCCAAAGACGAAAAGTAGGACTGTATGCGAAAGAATCAGACCTTTCATTGGATATATATCATTCATAGAAACACGATATATTTATCTTAATTCATTAACTTTTAGACATTTAGACAATTATATATTGGACCGAAGACTCTCGCGGTTGTTTGACATTATAAATAGGATAGAAAACGAATTTACCGCGTGAAATTTGTAGGACCCGACGTTTCGGTGACGTTGCAGCCGCCGTTGTCTAGGGTAGACTGAAGAGCTGTCAGTCCGTTGTTTTGCGGGTAGGCCGCAAACCGCTGCCGCCACTGCGTAGGTTATAACGGTGGTGGGGGGCCGGGCTCGGAGCGCGGGAATTTTTAAAATCCGTCTTGCACACAACACTCACTGTATCCTGTTTTACGTCTTTGCGTTCGGCGTTCGGCGGCGGGAACATTTTAAGAAGAGGGTTCCACGTAGAAGAGAGTTTGTAGCCGTCATCTCTATTGAAGTTCGGAGTTCTTCTTATTTCAATGGCTTCCCGGATCATGCGAGGAAAGTAGAATTGTTCCTTGGATAGAACAATGGGATTTTGAAACTGCATCCAGTGGTTACTTCCGCTATCCAATATATGTTCGCAGATCGCCGATTTTTCTCGCTGAACGTTTTTAACAGCTTTGATGTGTTCTGTCAGTCGCGTGGCTATGGGCCGTTTCGTTTGTCCAACGTAGGCTAGACCGCAGCTGCATTCGACTTTATACACACCCGGGGTTTGCAGTGGTATTACATCCTTTACAGGCCTCAAAAATCGAGCTATATTTTGGGTCGGTTTGAAGATCGTTTTTATATCGAATCTGTTTAGCATCTTACTTATTCGATCAGTCACGCCCTTGAATTCGTTTTCTATCCTATTTATAATATATATTGGACATTTGGACAGTTTATTTACCCTATGACACTCAGGATACCATAATGATTCTAAAAATACCACACACTTCTAAATCGGTTTAAGCGTTTAGAAGTTATGATGGAATAAAGAAACAGAAAAGATACATACATGAATCCTGAACACATTACACTCCTTTTTGTTGGACAGTCGTGTAAAAATTAACAAAACTATTCGAAGCGAAGCTAGACAAGTTATTTTCAGTGTCTCAATATGTACTTCTATGTACATTTTGAGGTTATGCTATTAATTTTGTATAGTTTAACCACAAATTTTTGGTACAAATTTTGTCTCAATCGTACTCGAAAATTAGTAACGTTTTTTCTTTTTAACACGCTTTCATTAGGTCGACCTGTATGTAACTATGTAATGGAATCTAAGGTAACTAATTTAACCATCTTCCAAGGATCGTAGCGTCATGAAAATTGGCAGCTGTATATAGTTCTGATGAGGAGTCGGAAGATATGAACTGGAACATCATGATGGAACATCGTATCATAGCTGTGTTTGGACTTGTTAGAAAAGTCTTGGGATGAACTTTGACCACGATTAGGTTTCAAGGTCTGATGATGAAACCGGAAGATAGGCACTGGCATTCCATGATGGAATATCGTATCATAGTCGTGTTTGTACTTTTGAAAAAGGTCACGTAATGAACTTTGAACACGATCAGGTTTCAAGGTTATAACAAACCTTTTTTGGTTTTTACGTGCATTTATAAAAGCGTGTTTTTGGTGTTTTATTTTTTAAACTATTAATTTACTAGCTGCGCCCAGCGGTTTCACCCGCTTGGTGATGGAAAATTGTGATAATGATGATAGAAAACCATATATCTTTATAAATTATAGCCTATGAGTTATTCTGATGTGTAAGCTATATTATTGTAAAGTTTCATCAAAATTCATTCAGTAGTTTTTGCGTGAAAAAGTAACAAACATCCATACATACATACGAACTTTCGCGTTTATAATATTAGTAGGATAGTAGGATAGAGTTTAAATTTCGAATGTCAATTTCCTAGATTTTTTTCCTACTTACTTGACAGTTATCGTTATATTTTAGATAATTCACGCTATATCTTTATAAATTATAGCCTATGTGTTATTCTGATGGGTAAGCTATATTATTGTAAAATTTCATCAAAATCCATTCAGTAGTTTTTGCGTGAAAGAGTAACAAACATCCATACATACATACAAACTTTCGCGTTTATAATATTAGTAGGATTCTTTCAAGCTCACAATCATTCCAACGTCGATAGAGTCAGTAAAGGAGCAGACACTTTAGTCTGACTACAATACGACTTTTGGGAGGCGGTACTCAGACATGTCTCTAGATTATTTGTTCGTACTATTCTCACATTACTGTGTTGCAATATTTATTTATTTATTTATTTATTTATTTTCAGGAAAATCAACAGCTAATTATAATTTAACAATGCCGGAGTAACATAGCAGAGAGCCAATTAAAGGTTTTCACGTTTAAATAACGTTGTAGAAACATATGTGATCTTTCAATTAAAGCTATCGATTAAAAATGCATCAAAAATTATTCAACAATTAATGCTAAAAAATTCACTGTTCAGCCGCTGCCTAGCTGAGTTAACACTCGTACAGAATAGATCAAATTCAAAGCGTTTAATCATGTCATTGAAATTGTCACTTGTTCGCCACAGAAATGCATTTTGCCTATAGTTAGTACCAGCATGAGGAACATGAAGAGCAGGGTTAAATCTATTAAGTTTGGAAGGAACATGGAGATTAATTTTATTTAGTAAGTCAGGACAGTTAATATTATTGGAGGTAATTTTTAGCAAAAAGGTTAAGTCCGCGGTTTCACGCCGCTTAATCAAGGGGAGGATATGAAATTTCTTGCATAAATTGAAATAGTTAGATGAGCTGTATGGGATTTTCAGACGGAAACAGAGATATTTCATGAACTTCATTTGAATGCGCTCGATTCTGTTTATATATTTGTCATAACAAGGGTTCCATACCTGAGATGCATATTCCAAGATGCTTCTGACAAAAGTGCAGTAAAGGATCTTGAAAGTTTTAGCACGGTGAAAGCAAGCTGCACTCCTCATAACAAAACCTAAAGCTTTGGATATAAATATGTATATGTTTTCCCAAAACTAGGGTCTACTCTTTTTGCCGGAGGCTCTCCTCCGGAGAAATTATAAAGCTAGTATCGCATAATGACAATTCCGAGCAAATTCTTCACCAAGGCTAATAAACGACATCGTTGAAATGTTTCCGTTTTTCCACGGCAACAACTGCTATTACGAAATCAGCAAGCCATTCTTTATAATCTGTTAATCGTCTTATGCGCCAATCAGAGCGAAAACAGTGTAATGCACATTAATTAAAAGTTTAATCTGTCGCGTTACATCGTTTTGGCAATAAAGCTGAGCAGTATACACTAAATAATGCATTCCTCAAAATAAAGTAATTTGACATAATTGCGCGTTCTAATCTATAGTGCTATAAAAACATAGCATAAGAATAGAATAGAATAACTTTATTGTGCTATAAAAACCTAACTTAATGAATATTACAATGGTTTTATAAAAAAGACAATTTATTCACAGATGGCGGACTTATCGCTATAGCGATATCTTTTAGTCAACCATTTGTTAAAATAGTTCCTAATGATCACAGTACAATACACAAAGAAGTAGTAAAGTTAAATTTAAAATAAACTTATACAAAAATGTCAGTAACTTATGCTAAGGTTGCCCAGAGAAGGATAAAGGATAGGACAAGGTGAGGTATTTGGTTAGTGGCTGTGTAAAAATAAATGTTTTTTCAACAACTTTTTGAAAGTATGCAACGAAGGTGCATGCCTGATAGAGTGAGGGAGCTGATTCTATAAACGAGCAGAATGGACTGTAAAAGAGTGCGTGTAAACAGAAGAATGATGTATCGGAATGGCGAGTGTGTTATCCCGGCTTTATCGAAGATTGAATAAATTATATGAAAATGAATATGATTGAATAAATTATGTTTATTTTAATTGTTCAAAACTTCTCTGTGTACTGTATTAGATGTAATGTTATTATTTGGTACCAAAATATATTGTCTTTCAGGAGTTCCAACCCAAGATAGGGTCGCGGTTCCATACCTATGACGTATTATCTCTTTAACCATTTATGCAGTAAAAAGGAAATTATATGCAGTAAAAGGGAAAAGTCTTTTGTTTTAAACACTTGAGACGATAAATTTACTTATTTTGATAAGAATTCTTAGTTGTTGATAATATGATCAATAAACATGACCTAACGATTTAAATTATTTTTTTAAATATAAAAAACTACTTTTTGTGACTTAAATATAAAAGTTATACATATGCTGTCGCTGACTTTTTTGTATGCATTATCAATCTCTACAACTTTTCTCTAGAACTCAATATATCTCTCATCGTTAAGGCAGCGTTCGTAAGAAACTATTCGACCGTTTTTTCTCCGACTTACTTTGCTACGACTTCCACGAAAAAAGGTTTTAATTTTTCGGATTAATATATATCCTATGACACTCACAACTAACGTGGCTTTCTATTGGTAAAAGAATTTTCAAAATCGGTTCAGTAGATCCAGAGATTACTCCCTACAACCTCACAAACTCACAAACTTTACCTCTTTATAATATTAGTATAGATAGTATAGATATATGAACCACATTTTTTTTCATAAAATACTGTAATAAAAATAATTATAAATACAATAGTCCACTTTCTGTGTCGGCAGTCGTGTTTTTTATTCTTTTTAATATATTTACTTGTTATGTTTAGTGGTTCTCGGGGTTACAAGGAGAATAGTTATACACAATCCTCCCTCAGTAATGATGCATCTGAATTTAAATATGCTTTACTTTATTTGATAACCTCTCTAACGAAACTGTAACTTTTGACTCTAGGTCAGACATACTCCTCATGCAATAACTGATAACCTAGAAAAGAGGTATAGAAATGGATGTTAGTATGTCAGACGAATTGCGTCTTAATAGAAACAACTGTACCAGTGCATATAGTCTCTGTGAAAAATCAACAATCGCACTCACGTGATCGTCGAGGGGTCTATTGTAACATAATACTTTCCCGGCCAACTCACGGTTAGGTAAAGTATTGTGAACGTGCAAAATTTTTTTTTTGAGATGGAACTGATTTCCTTTGATCCCCGAAATGATTTCCTTTTATCCCCGTTCCTTCAGCCGTGGGATGAACGTAGAATACTTAGAGACAAGACAATCTACTGTCTAACTCTGCCAACAAGCCCGTTAGAGCCCAACACCTTACGGCGGGGCACCGGGAAAGGTACACAGCGGGCAGCCTCGCCCCTTACCTACCAGTTATGAAAGAATGGGCTCGATTGCATTTCTTTGTGAACTAAAACTAAAATTAGTCCAAGCGAACGAGACAGAGCAATTACTCCAGTAGATAGGCATTCCTACACTTGGATGCGTCACAAAATTAAATGCTTAAAATTTAATTAATAAAAACATAACTATCATGATATTTCTCATGGCTGTAATATTATATTCAATATTACCTACTTACAAATAATCAAAATATACTAATGTCATTAAATAGTAAAAGAGAATAATATATTAAAATAGAAATGCAAATTATATTAAAATAGAATAATTAATATATTAAAATAGAAGTAGAATAATCAACGTAAAATAATTTTATTAACAATCCAGCAATATGCCTTCATATGTTTTAAAGATAAATAGATGTATACTAAATTATATGAAAATTAGAATGTCAGCTATCATCATCATACCGTTATGTTTAAAATTTTACAAATTTTACCAATTATCAACATGGAAAATAAATTCAGAATTTTCAACTCGAACTCGTAACCAGTCGAGAGACTGGAGTAATCTGGTCGCAATTGGAAGTAAGGGCGCGAGTGTCGGCCCGCCAGGTAACATCCCTGGCTATCTCGCGGTTAAGGCGTTGGCCTCTTACGGGCTTGTGGCGTAGCTAGATAGTGGACTGTTTCGTCCCAAGTCTTCTACGCTCACTCCAGGGAGATAGAACGACTGATAGTTAAAAATTCCTGTGGTGACGGGCTCGCCCGTGTAGTCGACAACCCAAGTGGTTTTCAAGTATAGGTAAAGAGTTTAATTTGATTAATATTACTTTTAGGATTATGTATTTTATAGCCGTGATCCGATCTAAATCAGTTTTAAACGATTTATACTTAGTATTTAATTGGCCTGGCAGACTGGCCTAATCCATTATGGCAGTCAAAGGCTGGATAAATTAAAAATTAATTACAAATCGCGCTACCAAATTCCAACCACGTCTTGTTGGTGAAATCGAAATTTCTTTTCCGCATACCGCCGTTCTATGGCCAGTACAAGTGCACAGCACAACGCACATTACACTTTGCAAATGGACAGCAACGCTATTATAATCATAATCACAATTACGCATCTATTATATTATTATAACTAGCTATTGCCCGCTGCTTCGCTTCGCAAACCTCGGTGTCCATATGGACGACAACCTCTCATGGCGGCCACATATTCGAGAAATGCGACGCAAACTCTTCGGTCTATTTCATTCGCTGAATAGGCTGAAAAATATCCTCCCGGAGGAGAGCAAGATTACGATTTGTCAGTCTGCTGTCCTCCCCATTCTAGATTATGGAGATGTCGGATTTCTGGACCTCACAAAGGAGTTATCCACAAAAGTTGAGCCTCTCCAAAATGTTTGCATTCAGTATATCCATGGCCTCAGAAAATTTGACCACATCACGGAGTACAGAGAGAAGCTTGGATGGCGTCGCGCCCAATTATCTTACCGGCAGATTTACTGCACTATCGGTTAATGGACGCCCTCTGAGATCAAAAGGCAACTTGCTACTCTTTATCCCTAGTCACAGCAGTGACTTCTGCGCAGTGACTTCACAGCAGTGATCGAATGCAATAACAAGACACACACTTACAGACATGTCCCACGCACACATACATATAACACGTCATAGTAGGGTTGGTTGTAAGAGATTGTCATATGACAATAAACCCGCCCATTGTGACATTTTTACAATAAAGAGTATAAACAAACAAACAAACAAACTTCTTCTCATTCTCTTTCACCGTGCATGGAGCCCGTCTTTGGAATGCTTCGCCGAAAAATGTGAGAACCGCGCCAAGCATAACAACTTTTAAAAATAGACTCAGAGAGCATTTGAAATCTTCCAGATAAATTTCCTTTTCTCTCCCATTCCCCTCCCTTTTAAACTTTAGCGTCTTTATAGGTGTTATATTATTTTGGCGTGGCAAATCCTGCGCCCACAAAGAGTTAGGTATATATTTCTTTCTGCCCTCTTTTATTTTTATTTTAGAGCCTATTTTGTCATAGGCTATATATTAATCCGAAAAATGAAAAGACTTTTTCGTGGTAGTCGGATTTGCAAAGTAAGTCAGAGAAAAAACGGTCGAATGATAACGTTTCTTACGAACGCTGCCTTAACGATGAGAGATATATGATTGAGTTCTAGAGAAAAGTTGTAGAGATTGATAATGCCTACAAAAAAGTCAGCGACAGAATATGTCTAACTTTTATATTTAAGACACAAAAAGTAGTTTTTTATATTAAAAAAAATATTTAAATCGTTAGGTCATATTTATTGTTCATATTATCTACAATTATGCATTCTTATCAAAATAAGTAAATTTATCGTCTCAAGTGTTTAAAATAAAAGACTTTTCCCTTTTACTGCATATAATTTCCCTTTTACTGCATAAATGGTTAAAGAGATAATCCGCCATAGGTATGGAACCGCGAACGTATCTCGTGTTGGAACTCCTGAAAGACAATATATTTTGTTACCATATAATAACATTACATCTAATATAGTATAGGAGAAGTTTTGAACAATTAAAATAAACATAATTTATTCAATCATCATTTCATTCACTCATTTAAAACCCGTTAATATAGCCAAATTGGCATGCAAATACATACATACATATGCAGTAAAAATATAACCCTCCGCAGTCAGGAAATAAATCAAAGCACTCAGTACTAACCGAACCACACTCATAATTTCATCACAAGTAAAAATGTTTACCGCCCAACGAAGTGGGCACGGGTCAAGTAGTGGTTAATACGGAAATAATAGTATACTGTCTGATTCTTGTCTGACTATAACCGTACGTGTACTACTACATGCAATCATGTTAGAAGCGGGATCCCAAGATCGCGACGTAATGAAACAACACCATGTTTTAACATTACAACATGGTATTTACCGTCACTCCAACACCCTTACGCGTCATGTTAATTCATACACCATCATCATAGACCACAGTCCGCGTTACATACGTAATCCTTGTTGAAACATGCGTATTTCCGTGTATTCCATCGTCATATTTTCTCAGTGTATAAATGCCGCAAGGCACGCGTAAACAGACTCCACCGACTTAAAACCGGTCCACAAGATGCGGTGTGGCGTCGCACCGCAAAAATTTCGCCGTATGGGCGTATAGTGCACGCGTACAATGCACGGTGCGGCGCCGCAACGTTGCTACGACGCCGCAGTGGGCGAATAGTGTTGTAGTTAATGTACGTAGAACTAGTGAAATGAGGTAGTCAATGCCAATATCTTCCTCTTTGGTACTCATTTTAAACTCTTCGATTAAAAATTCACAAAAATACGTGAAAACAAATGAAACAGGCAAGCATGTACCCTCCTTCAACTGCACTTAAGGCTCCCTTCCGAGTTGACGCGACTAAAAATTTAGGTATTTTTGCAATGCCACGCGCCCGCGCGCTTTCGATATATACATAACGATGTATAGGTATACCGCGGCGACAAGGGAATACGTCCCACCGTTGGCAGTGGCCAATTACGAATGACGATTTTGGCTTCGCGCGTCGTCTAATATAGTCGATTTGGCTTTTCAATTATAATATAATAAATTATCAAATGAATAGTTTGACAATAATAAAATTACTTAAGATTACTGTGTTATTTTTTATATCACTCAAAAGTATCTTTAATAAATAGAAAAAAAATAATGTTTGACCATAACATTTCTGGAAATTACGTAATTTGAAACATTTTTTTCTTATATTTTTTGTATGGAAGTTCCAAAAACTGTCTTGGTACTATGCAAATAGACCATACGGTGGTGTAAATACTATTTTTTAATATTGAGAATCATCTCTAGGTTTTTCAAAAACTGAAGACAAATCTCGATCGTTTTTATTTTTTTGGAAAACAGTAACAGAATAAAGATAATTTACAATTAATATGGATATAATTTACCAATTTCGTTTTGGCGAAATGATAGCTTAAGGACCGGGTTTTTAAAATCCGGCATAATTGTATTAAAATTCTTTTTCTCACAACCAGGCCACAAAATTGCGTTTGGACGCCACGGCCTCTTAACAACTGAGCGGTGCCGTTCCGGCGCATATTACCGGTTTGCGTGCGGTGTGGCGCCGGAACGCACCGTGTGACATACCGGATATTTGTATGTAGGACGCCGCAGCGGCACCGCTAAGGCGGCGCGTCGCAGCCGCACCGCATCGTGTGGCCCAGCCCTTTAGTCGGCTTTCGAGGACGTCTCCGCAAATATAGTATGTGAACGAGCTCGATTATGATTATTCACAACAAAGATACAACTCTTCGCTAGCATGCTAGAATTATCAATAGTGCCGCGGATCAGCTTAACTCTTCGAGTAGCATAATTTCATGGCAGACCGCAGCAATTTATTGGAATTTCTTGCAATATCGCCGCGCTCGACAAAAAGTACTATAACTGTGGAACTACTATAGCAATCATAAAAAGAACAACTGTGTAATGATCGCATTGAAATTTTGTAGATAGAATATTGAAATTTCATTTCGTAAAACAATTACATAATTATGAACAAATATGAGAAAGTCGAAAAAGTGAAAAAAAACTCGTTATTTCTAACTTCAAGTAGGTACATTGTCAATACTATTAGATTCTCTATCAAATGTAATATTTAGTTTTGCTTATTTACATACAAAAATATTTAGATATTATATCATAAAAACCAATAAAAATTTTGATGATTTCTCGAAAAAAAAAAATATGATGTTTGACAATGGAATTTTACCAGAAATATCCGCGAAATGATGCGCGAAATTATTTTAGCGGCCGTCTATATATAATGAGATTTTTGGTATGGATAATAATGAGATGTTTGGTATGGATTTTAGGATGCGTTCGAATTAGAAAATAATATTACTGTGCGCTCCGGGAGCAAGCCGCCAATATTGGTCGTTACGTAGTCAACGGTGTTCTGGTGTGCAACCAAATTTGATCTTTACGTAGTCGAAGGGTTTATAAAAACGATCAGTAATAAGTGAAGAGTCTAGTGTAGATGAATCGTGAATAAAGCTTATATGTGTGAAGATATAGCTACGCGCGCGCCTGAGCAGTGAAGCATTTATAATGGGCTATCGTACACACTATAGTACCGTGTTATCAGCTCAATTGACAATTTCCTGAAAGCGATTCGGCGTCGCGTCGACAAAAAAACTAAGGAAAACTCGCTGTGAGCCCGACACGAGATGATACCCAATGCCAAGAGCAGAAAAAACAATGATTATACACTACACAGATATCAACCACTAATCATTTGCTGACAGTGTATAATGCACCTAATTATTGCTCGGTACAATACAATAAACACTGGTTGCTTTAATTATTAACATAAATGAATTTACATACAATTTCCACAAACTGATATTTATGAATTATAAGGGATTATATATCTAAAAATGCTTTTCAATTTGGCGTAAGTACAACTAGAGTTGTCAACTACAACGGGCGAACCCGTCACCTCAGGAAGTTTTAACGATTAGTCGTTCTGTCTCCCGTGAAGTGAGCGCAGAAGACTTAGGACAGCTACGCCGTCAAAGGCCAACGCCTTACGGCGAGGCACCGGGAAAGGTAACCAGCGGGCAGCCGCGCCCTCTGACTTCCAGTTTTGGTAGGATATCTCCGTTTGGAGATATCATGCCAAAACTGGTAGGATATCTAACTTTACATCATCAGAAAGCCCGCATGATTTTTGAAAACCTGATCGGGCCTAAAATATCTATTAAGAGACGCTCAACCTATGATTACCCCCTCCCCCCTCCCCCCCCCCCCCCCCACAAAACTCATAGCTTGTCCTTATATCCCATTCCTCCTTTCGATATTGATTTGACATACCCGTATGTTATTAATTTGTTTCATTTTCTTAAATATGTTTATAATATAATTGTACTCATTGCTTCTATCTAAGTCTATGGCCGTTTCTAATAATCCCAATATCCCAATATCCTTATTTCGTTGAAACTTCCTAAGGTGACGGGTTCGCCCGTTGTAGTTGACAACTCTACTACTGATGATGAAAAGTAAGAGTCACTACTATCATTTGCTAGTGCATTCGAAATAGGCGATTCAGGAAACAATGTCAGGAAAGCAGGCGATTGAGTAGATGTTGAAGTGATACAAGTTGAATAAGTTGAGATGAACACTACCGACCGTGATACCAACGTGGCGCAGTATATTTAATTTATTGAGCATTGGCAGCTCGGTGCTAAATCGATTCCATAGTATAAATATATGAGCGGGAGGTTGATCGTCCCATTTTCACATGTACATCGTACAGCTTTTCAAGCCAAAGCTGTTTTATAAGGAGCTTAGCGAATAAGACAACAGGAGCTCCGAAGCCCATAATATCCCATAATTTGGCAACACAAGATAGTATGGCGCGTTTGGTGCAAGTTTCAGCTGGCGAAGAAATGTTTGTAGTGAAAGAATCGGTTGCGGGAGACCAACATAGGCCAAGAACTTTATGTAGCGCGGAGATATCGAATTCCGTAACTGCGATGAGACGGCGTGACTCTGGGATTGACGACAAAACGGACTGAGAATTGCTTGTCCACTTCACAAGATCAAACTGGCCTGCCTTCATCAATCCTGTCATTTGTCTAGCGACATCTATGGCCTGATCTTCGACCGGCACACTATAAACATATAGTCATCCGTATATAACCCGTTGTCTATGATCTAAATGGCCTGACTGAAGACCTCAGAAGCACCACCAGCAGTTTTTACTAAATGCGATATTTATATATATATATATATATATATTTTATCCGGCGTATCTAGATAGAGTGACTAGAAAGAAGTAGACGTAATACTAGCGATATAATATTCAAAAGTTGGTACAACTACTGAAATATGCCGGTGATCGGTCAAATACTTTATTTGCGGAGGCGCTCTCGCGAGCCAATTTAAGTCGATGGAGTCTACTTACGCATGCCTTGCGGCACGCTTGGCAGCGTCAGGCCTGGGAATCGGGCTACTTGTTTATGTAATCTGTTATTTTTTCTCTATTCTGAATATGTGTACTTGCATAATTAATTATTATTGGAGTTTACTCTCTAAGAATCGGTTTCATAGCCCACGGTTTGAGAATTTGATGGATAGTAGTAATAATCTATTTTATATGTATACTCATGTACATGGATTCAGCTCTATTATTTTTTTTTTTTTTAATATTTGTCTGTCGTGTAAAGCCGACTTTAGTCAATGCTATTGTTGAATTAATATTTATGCTTAACTAGTTTTATATAAACTGACGAATTCTAATATGCGATAATTAGCTTTAATTCCTAATTCATGCTGTTATTGTATATTCTGAATAAATAAACTGAATACTGAATACTGAATACTAGTAAAATTGAACGTTAACAAAAAGCGGTGCGTTTGCATATGTCAGTAAAGATTTGATTTTGAAACGAAGACTGCGCGACGCGGATCGAAAATTGCGCAGCGAGGACTGCGCGCGTCATACCAGCACGCTGAAGCACTTTTTCATTGTGACTTTATTGGTCCAGCTTATACGGAACATTCGCTGTACGTCAGCATTCATCAGCTTTCATGTCCAAGTCATTTGCAGTGCAGGTGGCTCAAATATGGAATTTTGTGGCTTTGCCTCTGAGACAACTTTAAAACCTGATCGGGTTTGGATCGACTGCTATCGCTAATTATGTGGTTCATTGAGTGAACAACTGGAAAACTAAAGCCCAACGGAAAGGTTGGCATGGAAGACGATTCTCGGCGGAGCCAAGAGCTTCAGTGATTCGTAGCGCGAATGATGATGATGACAGAAACATTTCACTATTACGAGATCACTTCTGTCGATCAATGCATCGATTACATAAGTGTTTTCGGCATTAAAAAAAAGGAAAATCTTTCGGAAGATCACGACCTCGAATAAAATTATCACATCTGCGAGCGAGCTAGCTGGGCCGCGCGACTGTGGACTTACTGTCAATGTCAGATGTTCCTAAAACGATTAAAATTGCTGAGTAAACTAGAAAACAATACCAAGGCGAACCAGCTCTTGCTTCTCCGCTTCGCTGTATAGATAATGGTCAACTGTTAGTCAACGGTTTAGTCGGTTATCATTACTTTTAATTTAGAAATCTACGAAACTTCTCAAGACTGAAGATACACAGCCTCAGAAGACACAAATAGGGTTGTCGACTACAGCGGGCGAGCCCGTCACCTCAGGAAGTTTTAACGATTGGTCGTTCTATTTCCCTGGAGTGAGCGCAGAAGACTTGGACAAAACAGTCACCGTCAAGCTCCGCTACAAACCCGTAAGAGGCCAACGCCTTAACCGCGAGATAGCCAGGAGTGTTACCCAGCGGGTTTACACTCACGCCCTTACTTCTAATTGCGACCAGATTACTCCAGTCTCTCGATTGGTTACGAGTTCAAGGTCGCTTGCGCTGTCCTCTCCCTTACGAAGCGGTAAAACGGTGTATACCGAATCTATCGCGGACCACGGCATCCTTTGCCCGACTGTTCACCCGGGATCGGGTAGCCGGTGGTCGTTTCAAGAGCAGTCGCCGTAAGGTCCGCAACCACCCCCGCTCTATAGGAAACAGTACTGCTTCCAGACTCCCCCGACTGTTTGTCAGAGTTCTATCGCGAATCTATCGCGAGAATCTATCGCGGACCACAGCAAAGGACGCTGTGGTCCGCGATAGATTCGGTAAACACCGTTTCACCGCTTCGTAAGGGAGAGGACCGCGCAAGCGACCTCGAACTCGTAACCAATCGAGAGACTGTAGTAATCTGGTCACAATTGGAAGTAAGGGCGTGTGTAAGCCCGCCGGGTAACACTCCTGGCTATCTCGCGGTTAAGGCGTTGGCCTCTTACGGGCTTGTGACGTAGCTAGATGGTGGACTGTTTTGTCCTCAAGTCTTCTGCGCTCACTCCAGGGAGATAGAACGATTAATCGTTAAAACTTCCTGAGGTGACGGGCTCGCCCGCTGTAGTCGATAACCCTAGTTGTTAGTCAGAGTGCGCAATCGATTGGCTTATGCCGCACGGAGCGCAGACCGTCGATTCCTAGGGGAAACTAACCCTAAGGCCAGAGTCCTACCCAGGCTCGCACTTCATGCGTGGAGGCCGCCGGATGGGTGTTGACCCGTGAGTGTGACCAACCCTGAACAGAATGGGTCTTCGTGGCCAACTCAGCAAGGGCCCATTAGCTCCCACCAGTCTCAGCAATTTTTTCTTCGTCTATTAACCAACTATATTAATAATAAATCACCTCCAGTAATATCCAAACTCTGGACATTTATATATCCGACGCCCTCGGTACGTTCACTGCTTTGGACACTAAGAATTAACCAGGTCACGGTTTTACAATGAACAATAAGATAACACACTTTATGGTTAATTGATTTTTTAAATAGTTTCTAAAATAGACAATTAGTACAACGGTTACGTAAT
This sequence comes from Micropterix aruncella, assembly GCA_944548615.1. Taxonomy (NCBI): domain Eukaryota; kingdom Metazoa; phylum Arthropoda; class Insecta; order Lepidoptera; family Micropterigidae; genus Micropterix; species Micropterix aruncella. The sequence continues at coordinate 5,124,760 of OX155977.1, read as the reverse complement.
CCCATTATGGTCACAATAAACAGTAATGCTATCGACAATTACATCATAGTATTTAATTACCATTGTATAATAGTCATCGACCGTCAGGAACCGGTTCGAAATGTTAGATTGTTTAGATTTTAGATATAGAAGACACTTCTAATCTACAAACTCTACTTCAAGATCGATACACGAATAGGTACAGTACAGCTCAAACGTATTTGGGCAACCATGTTTTATTGTACTAATTGTATAAAAGAAAATACTGTTTTTAGGGGGTAAGCCTGGTTTAGAAAGCCAAAAAAAACATGTTTTTCTTGATTTTTTAAATTAAAGTTGATTTTGTGCCCGATTGCGTTTCTTTGTGAACTAAAACTGAAATTAGTTCAAGCGAACGATATAGACTGAACAATACGTTAGAGCCGGTTGACACGGACGATGTGTCGTGTCGATATCACACGGAACGCACCGTGTGATATACCATGGATATTTGTATTTAGGACGCCGCAGCGGCACCGCTCAGGCGCCGCAGCCGCACCGCATCGTGTGGCCCTACCCTTAGAACGGAATATGAAGCGAACGATCGTCGCGTCGATAAAAACTACCACCCCCGCTCTATAGGAAACATTACTGTTCCCAGGCTCGCCCGGCTGTTTTTCGGAATGCAAAATCGATTGGCTGACGCTGGACGGTGCGCAAACTGTCCAGGAGCGCCCGAAGGTTGATTCCTATGGGGGACTGACCCGCAGGCCAGCGTCCTACCCTGGCTCTCACTTCTGCGTGGAGGCCGCCGGATGGGTGTTGACCCGTGAGTGTGACCGACCCTGAACGACTGGGTCTTCGTGGCAAACTCCAACAGGGCCTTACAACTCCATTAGGTCATCAGACCAGTCTTAACTTACGTTTCAGAAATTTTGAGCTTTGGTGCGGTGCAAGAGAGAAGACTGACAAACAAAGAACTGTATAAACGTCATAATGATGTGCGTGTTCATGTGCGTAATGATGTGCATGTTTACAGTGTTCATAGCGATAGAATTGAACGAGTTTAAAAGAAATTCACTCGCATGGAGTCGAACCAACGTGGCTTCAGAAAGAACGTTCATAACCTGATGCATGATTTTTGTTCAGAAAATCCAGGAAAAAAATATTCAACAATCTATCATTCATTTGTTGTAATATGTGGGGAATAGCATCACAGCAGTATGACCCGGTCAGACTACCACCAGTCAGATGAAAAAGTCATTCAATAAGCAAAAACGTTCCGACGTACAATCGCAACGATAACTTATCCGTTTTATCGTGTCGCAAAAAAATAAACAATATTATGTTTGTAATTAAATATTATGCATGTCGTTATTTTTTATGGTATATTCTCGTTAAGTGTGTGGAATAAATTAACTATAGGTTTATTGGTACTTTCCAGGAATAATCGATCGGTTTTCCTCAAAGCTTTCGAGCGGTCGCCGCACACAGGAGTTTTTGATATAAACATTAACTATAAAATGGAGCTTGACGGTGGACTGTTTTGACCAAGTCTTCTGCGCTCACTTCACGGGAGATAGAACGACTATTCGTTAAAACTTCCTGAGGTGACGGGTTCGCCGTTGTAGTTGACAACTCTAGTTATCGACTGTTGAGGAGTCTCCTCGTCGGAAGCCAACCCTGGGTATAGAATCAGATCATGCTTACCATAAAAAAAATATTGTCATCGGAACTGAACCAATATATATATTTTTTTACGTCATATTTGAGGAGTTCCCTCAATTCCTCGTGGATCCCATTATCAGAACTGGATTTTGATGAAAATGGGATCAATCTGTATATCAATCTTATAAGTAGATCCTTTCAAATAAAGAAGTAATTTTCCAAATCAGTTCAAAAATGACGGAGTTCTGACGTAACAGACATTAAAAAAAAGAAACAATTGATTTGATAACCTTCTTTTTTTTTGAAGTCGGTTAAAAATGACGGTGTAAAGATCATGAAAATATGATTAAATAATTAATAACGAACTGTTTAGGTCAAAAATCCTGTGTGCGCTGTGGCAGACAGGTTCTATTACGTCAAATACTTTTTTATCTGTTTGTTCTGTACAATTACAATCGATTGCGATCACGGAAAATATTGCAGATGAATAAAATAATCGATAAAGCAAGAGGTCACGTATGTACATATAAATCTAAAATTATTTGTAGTAAATATTAAAGATATCTCAGTAGGATGATGGGTATGTGAGGGACCACCCCTCACAAGACTCCAGGTTTATTCGGTGTGAGGTGGTGGCATCAACTTGCGAGTTATCTCCGTATTGAAAGGCGGATTTGAATGAAGTAGAAGGAATTTATTGATCGAAGGTTTGAATATTGCCAGTTATAACGCTTGCCGAAGTAACGAGTGCCCGGATTACTTTAACGAGACGCGAGGGTTGCGCGACGGAGGTTATGTGGGAATTGTGGATGAGGATTGTGCGTGTGCTCCTACTATCTTGTACTGGGCACGGCTCGAGTCTGTGGGATTACAGACTGATGTTTCGAGACTCAGGGAGAATAAGGAAAGGAAATCAAGGAGCCGGATCCGTTGAGCGACCTCGTAAGAGGGATACCGGATATGCCGTCGCAACCTTGGGGGAAGGTGATCGCTCGGGGAATGATTATTTGGTTGCTTTTTCGCCGGTTTAAATAGGCCGTGAAATGATGCAATCCGAAAATATTTCGAGTAAAAGTATTGTTTCATCGTGCCGATTCATAGCTACACGAGTCAAAATAATAGCTGAATTGTGTCAGTGGATTTCACTGGAAATCGATGCATTTGTTGATCGCATGTAATGGACTTAAGGTCCGTTACAGGTAGTTTAGTAAAAACTAAGAAAAATAGCTTGATAAACAACAAATGGCTCATGGTAGTGTCAGTGCCGGTGCCAGTGCCACGTAGAGGCCTTATAGTATAAAGGGCTCTCTAGACCATCAAGCATGCTTGTCAAGCATCGCGTCGCGGGTTGGGAGGGGATCGTAATGCGCAGGAAATTGCAAATATTTTTTAAAAATATTTACTTAAAATGCCTAATTTTGTAGTTTTTTTACCAGGGAGTCACGTCAGTCATCAATCAACTACGTCTAATTAACGTTACTCCTTGGTATAAACTACAAAATTAGGCATTTTTGGTAAATATTTAAAAAACATATTTGCATAACTCCTGCGCTATACGATCCCCTTCCAGCCCGCGACGCGATGCTTGACAAACATGCTTGATCGTCTAGAGAGCTCCTAAGATCACACTGTAAATTTGTGCACCTACCACCTACCCTAAATGTCATTTATATGGATTTATTTAGATACACATACCTAAGGCTATACTGCCGTCGTAAATGAAAACACAGTAACTTGAAAAAAGACGTTTTGAGAAAAACGCGCTCAAAGTTCAGTTGTTAAATATTTGTTTTCATGAACAAAGTAATCAATATAGATTATTTCTTTTAATCTTTAATGTTAAAAAATAGTTAGAACTTCAATTCTGCATAAAAATATATATTAAATTATAATTGTTTAATTAATTAAATTAGATATTGTGTTTTAAATTAGGAAAATAATTCGATAAATTTTATATTTTATTTTTTTTTATTTTATTTTATTTGGTTAACAAACAGCGTTTATACATAACAAATACAAAATATAACAATAAAGCTATGTAATGTGTACAGTACATATCTCCGTTATTATATCTTATTTATATATACATTTTTAAGCAAATTTAATATTATAGAAAAAGAAAAAGAACAAAAAACAAATGAAAATGAAATTTTACATTGAGATTATAAACAATATTAATTATTTTGTGCCAAAGATACATTTTAAAAAACAAAAAAATGCAAAAACAAAAAATTACAAAAAATCTATTCATGTAAACTGTTCAAGCGATTAATAGTCATTATATGAAATACGAGGGACAAAGGACTGATAGGATTTTTGAATGGTTTCCTTAAAGTGACTTTTAACTGATAATACTGGCTCTCCTATATCGTGTACTCACCCAATTAACACCATCCTATCTCCAGGAGCTTTTTGAACCACTAAGTTCCCACGGTCTCGTACTTCGGTCAGCCTCTGACAGTTTATTAAAAATTCCGAGTCATAATAGTGATTTCTATTCCTATTCTTTCTGTGTCCATGGTGCAAGACTCTGGAACGATCTCCCAGCAAATATACGAAACTCGCCTTCTTTACCATCGTTCAAGACTCACCTTAAGGATTACTACCTTTCTAAGAAGTAACCAGTTCTTCCCTTTCTCTCCTGTTCCTCTCCCAATTTCCTCTCCTCGGGCACTATTAGTCTTAAATTCTTCCACTTGTCTGTATGTTATGTAATAATCTTTATTTTCACTATGCGCGCATGTACCACTATGTTTAGGTTAGCTGTAAGACATTGCCATGTGGCAATAAGCTCGCCTTTTTTGTATACTTTTTTAAGTGCAAATAAAGAGTTTATTATTATTATTATTATTATTAAAAAAATATCAATGTACCCGAACCTATCGTTATACGTTGTCATAGCTCTGTTTATTAAGGAATGTTTTGTGTAGTTAGAGTTATATCTCTTTATATATTTTTAAGCTATAACACCGTAACTCAGTGGTTACTGTGTTATAGGTAAATTTTACCCAATACTGTGTTCTAACCATGTAAAATAAATATGTATTTTTTAAATAAATAAAAAACTGCAGCACCTTAAACACAGTAATTGAGATACTGTGATTAATTCGTGCATTAATAAATCAACTTTTAACAAAATTTTACCTAAAACCACAATATATGGAGAAGCCGTGTTGTAACCCAACAAAAATATTTCTTAAATGCTTATAAGTATTTAAAAAGATCACAGTAAATAATAGGTTACTGTATTTTAACTTACTGTGTTTTTATCTGAGGTATCTCGGTAACTATCCATCGACAGACAAACCGAAAAATTTGCCTTATAGTACTCCAACTCGTGATTTCAAAGAACCAAACTTGTATAAACACAGTAAATGAAGTTACTATGTTTTCATTTACGGCGGCAGTATAATATGCCGCAGGGTTGCCTAGCAAAATGTTGTCACTCGTACACAAACAAAAAAAAAGAAAATTGCTAAATATAATAGAAATTGCAACTCTTTGTTTGGAAGGTAAATTAAGTGTTATCATAAAGAGACCGATCTAAAGAACTGAAAAAATAGGTTGCCACCCCTCAACCTGTTAAAACATCTGGGTTGCCAGGTGCAAAGAGGTTATTTTCCATCGATGTATATCATGTATATCATGAATATCATATACACGAGATTTTTTCTCCAAATTGAAGCTACTGTTTTGCTCAACGCGGAGGAATAGGGTTGCCTGCGTAACACCTGTGAGAATTGGGGGTTGCCAGCATTTTAATTGAGGTAGCGAGCAAATATAGAGCTGTGAACTACAACGGGCGAACCCGTCACCTCAGGAATTTTTAACGATTGGTCGTTCTATCTCCCGTGAAGTGAGCGCAGAAGACTTGGACAAAACAGTCCACCGTCAAGCTCCGCCACATGCCCGTAAGAGGCCAACGCCTTATTCGCGAGATAACCAGGTATGTTACCCAGAGGGCTTACACTCACGCCCTTACTTCCAATTGCGATCAGATTACTCCGCTCTATCGATTGGTTACAAGTTCGAGGTTACTTACGCGGTCCTGTCCCTTGCGAAGCGGCGAAACGGTGTATACCGAATCTATCGCGGACCACGACATCCTTTGCCCGGCTGTTTACCCAGAATCGGGTAGCCGATGGTCGTTTCAAGAGCAGTCGCCGTATGGTCAGCAACCGCCCCCGCTCTATCGGAAACCGTACTGCTTTCAGACTCCCCCGACTGTTAGTCAGAGTTGATGGATGCAGTGGGCGCGTGCGTTGGGCGTTCTCCGATTTGGTACCCGGATTTGGTCAGTTGTAGGAGCTGCTTCCAGTCGTTTGGCGAGTTTGTGGGGCACTGGGTGGCTTCTTGGGAATGCATGAGGCTTCGGGATACCCCCCAGGGGGTACCCTCTTCCTTGGTGGCGTGATTCGGCGGCTACTTCCAGCCCGAAGTGCCCGTCTTTGTGTCCGTCTCTTTATATACCGCCCCGAGGGGCGTTTCGTTCTTTGCAGGATCCAGGGATTCCTCCCCCCCGTGGCTGCTCCGAGACCTGCCCACGGACAGTGCGCCTTCACTTTCATTGTTCTGGAGCGTCCTCTACCCCGCTTACCGGCTCCTAAATTTACGATATTTTTGTTTCTTTTCTCGTTAAATTTTGTAATATTTTGTAATTTTTTTATTTTTTTGTAAATACCTTTTATTTTTTGAATAAATGGGTTCTCGGGGCGGTACGGGGGGGGGGTGGTTTACCCTATTTCACCCCCTGCGCGTTTTACCCTTCTGGTACGCGCAGGGTTGTCGTAGCACGACATCCCGGGCAGACAAGACGACCCTCGTCGTTATAACTGCCCGGGCGGTGGGCGGGGTTTGCTGCCCTCACCTATCGCCTTGAAACTCTTTACTGTTAGTCAGAGTGCACAATCGATTGGCTTACGCCGCACGGTGCGCAGACCGTCCAGTAGCACCAGAAGGTTAACCAAGGGTAACCAGCGGGCAGCCTCACCCCCTAACTACCAGTTTTGGCAGGATATCTCCATCTGAAATTAACCTTCAGGATACCTCCGTCCTCCCGACTGGCTACGAGTCCGAAGTCGCTTACGCAACTTCTACCTGTTGTATTACAGCGGTAATTCAATATGAATTTATCGCGGACCTGGGCGTTCTTTGCCCGTAGTGCCACACAGGGTCGAGTGGTCCAAGGTCATTTCAAGAGTGACATGACATCGGGTGAAACATCCACCCCCGCTGCTTAGGAAACAGTGTTTTTCCATAGTCTCTAGACCCCCTTCAGCAATTAGTCAGAATGCACAACCGATTGGCTTCGCCGACCGGTGCGTCCAGTGGCGCCGGGATGCAATCCCGCCGTGAGAAACCGGTCCACCAACTCTGAGGCCTGAGACACGGGAGTCTTACCCAGGGTAGCCTTCCACTGGAGGAGGCTACTGAATAGGAGCTGAATCGTGAGTTTAACCGATCCGAGAACAAAATGGATCTTGTGGCCCAAGCTACACGAAACCGTTAACCACCATTCTAACCGACAACTAGGGTTGTCGACTACAGCAGGCGAGCCCGTCACCTCAGGAAGTTTTAACGATTAGTCGTTCTATCTCCCTGGAGTGAGCGCAGCAGACTTGGGAACAAAACAGTCCACCATCTAGCTACGCCACAAGCCCGTAAGAGGCCAACGCCTTAACCGCGAGATAGCCAGGAGTGTTACCCGGCGGGCCTACACTCACGCCCTTACTTCCAATTGTGACCAGATTGTTCCAGTCTCTCGATTGGTTATGAGTTCGAGGTCGCTTGCGTGGTCCTCTCCCTTACGAAGCGGTGAAACGGTGTTTACCGAAACTCGGGTAGCCGATGGTCGTTTCAAGAGCAGTCGCCGTAAAGTCCGCAACCACCCCCGCTCTATAGAAAACAGTACTGCTTCCAGACTCCCCCGACTGTTATTCAGAGTGCGCAATCGATTGGCTTATGCCGCACGGTGCGCAGACCGTCCAGGAGCGCCAGAATGTTGATTCCCAGGGGGAACTGACCATAAGGCCAGAAGGAGTCGGGAAACTATGGAAATCAACTGTTTCCTAAGCAGCGGGGGTGGATGTTGACCTGTTGTCATGCGACTCTTGAAACGACCTATCGCCCGCCTGATCCCAAGTGGTATGACGGGCAAAAACGGGCCAGGTCCGCGATAAATTCATAATTGATTACTGCTGTAATACAACAGATATAGGCCGCGCAAGCGAAGTCAGGTATACTGATGGTTAAATCCAAAAGGAGACATCCTGTAAAAACTGGTAGCCAGGGGGCGATGTGGCCAGCTGGATTAGCATCCTAGTGCCTCGCCGTAAGACGTTGGACTCTGGTGGGTTCGTAGCTTTGCTGGGCGGTAGGTTTGTATCGTCCCAAAGTCTTCCACGTTCACCTCTAAAGAGATAGAACGATCATTATCGTTAAAACTTCCTGAGGTGACGGGTTCGCCCGTTGTAGTCGACATCTCCACGACTTCTAAAGCTCCTGATCCAGTCATTGTGTGTGAATATATTTTATTGCAAAAACCGTATTTTTATATAAGTTATCTATTTTCCCCCATAAAATTCCTTATCAACCCAAATAATTTATTTATCAAAATTTTGGGTTGATAAGGATTTGGGTTGATCGCGTGCCCCTTAACGGTATACTAACACAGTCAATGAGCTCAATTACGAGTATGTCAATATGATGATATCATATTTTTTTTAAAAACTAAGCAATAATTCTTTGAACAGCTGGCGTTTTTTGCGCCGTCTTAACGCATGTTTTTAATTCAAAAACGTGTTTAAACAGATGTTTTTTGTAATGTTAATAATTTTTATATTCCTACTGAATCATCAGTGTTTTCTGAGTCATTGGATACATTATAAAATTATGAAAAATTACTATTTTCAGACCTACTGTTTACTCATATGCAAACTAGCACTAACGACCGCCTGTAAACATATAGACCGTAAACACTTCTTCACGGTTTTTATTTACTCGAGCGTCTAAATAATCGCACAGACGTAAATTCGCGTCAAACCGCGCGATAACCGCCAATCGGTAAATTACCCCGGTCTAAAGGAGACAGTACTGTTTCCAGACTCACCCGGCTGTCGGTCAGAATTGGGAGCTAATGGGCCCATGATGAGGTGGCCACGATGACCCATGTGTTCAGGGTCGGTCACACTCACGGGTCAACACCCATCCGATGGCCTCCACGCATGGGGTGCGAACCTGGGTAGGACACTGGGTCAACCAGTCTCCCCTGGGAATCAAACCTCTGGCGCTCCAGGACGGTCTGCGCACCGAGCGGCGCAAGCCAATCGACTGTGCTCTCCGACTAACAGTCGGGGGAGTCTGGGAACTGTATTGTTTCCTATAGAGCGGGGGTGGTTGCCTACCTTACGGCGACTGCTCTTGAAATGACCATTGGCCATCCGATCCCGGTTCAGAGTCGGGCAAAGGACGCCTTGGTCCGCGATAGATTCGGCGCACACCGTTTCACCGCTTCGTAAGAGAGAGGACCGCGCAAGCGACCTCGAACTCGGAACCAATCGAGAGACCGGAGAAATCTGGTCAAAATTGGAAGCAAGGGCGCGAGGGTCGGCCCGCCAGGTAACATTACTGGCTATCTCGCGGTAAAGGCGTTGGCTTCTTGCGGGTTGTGACGTAGCTGGACGTTGGATTGTTCTGTCCAAAGTCTTCTACGTTCACTGCAGGGCGACCGAACGAGAAAATCGTTAAAACGTCCTGTGGTGACGGGCTCGCCCGTTGTAGTTGACACCGCAAGTTGTCGGTCAGAATTAATGGGCCCTTGCTGTGTTGGCCACGAAGACCCATTCTGTTTAGGGTTGGTCACACTCACGGGTCAACACCCATCCGACGGCCTCCACGCATGAAGTGCGAGCCTGGGTAGGACTCTGGCCTTAGGGTTAGTTTTCCCTAGGAATCAACCTTCTATCGCTCCTGGACGATCTGCGCACCGTGCGGATAAGCCAATCTATTGCGCACTCTGACTAACTAACATCTTGCGGTGTCGACTACAACGGGCGAGCCCGTCACTACAGGACGTTTTAACGATTAGTCGTTCTGTCGCCCTGCAGTGAACGTAGAAGACTTTGGACAGTACAATCCTACGTCCAGCTACGTCACAACCCGTGAGAGTCCAACGCCTTACCGCGAGTGAGCCAGGAATAAAACCCGGCGGGCTCGAGATACTCGCGCCCTCACTTCCAATTGTGACCAGATTTCTCCGGTCTCTCGATTGGTTCCGAGTTCGAGGTCGCTTGCGCGGTCCTCTCCCTTACGAAGCGGTGAAACGGATTGCACCGAATCTATCGCGGACCAAGGCGTCCTTTGCCCGACTCTGAACCGGGATCGGATGGCCAATGGTCATTTCAAGAGCAGTCGCCGTAAGGTAGACAACTACCCCCGCTCTATAGGAAACAATACAGTTCCCAGACTCCCCCGATTGTTAGTCGGAGAGCACAATCGATTGGCTTGCGCCGCTCGGTGCGCAGACCGTCCAGGAGCGCCAGAGGATTGATTCCCAGGGGAGACTGGTTGACCCAGTGTCCTACCCGGGCTCGCACCCCATGTGTGGAGGCCATCGGATGGGTGTTGACCCGTGAGTGTGACCGACCCTGAACACATGGGTCATTGTGGCCACCTCATCATGGGCCCATTAGCTCCCAAGACTAACAGTCGGGCAGTCTGACTAACTAACAGTCGGGGAAGTCTGGAAGAAGTACTGTTTCCTATAGAGCGGGGGTGGTTGCGGACCTTACGGCGACTGCTGTTGAAACGACCATCGGCTACCCGATCCTGGGTGAACAGCCGGGCACAGGATGCCGTGGTCCGCGATAGATTCGGTATACACCGTTTCACCGCTTCGTAAGGGAGAGGACCGCGCAAGCGACCTCGAACTCGTAACCAATCGAGAGACTGGAGTAAACTGGTCGCATTTGGAAGTAAGGGCGTGAGTTAAAGCTTTGGCCTCTTACGGGTATGTGGCGGAGCTTGACGGTGGACTGTTTTGTCCAAGTCTTCTGCGCTCACTCCAGGGTGATAGAACGACTAATCGTTAAAACTTCCTGAGGTGACGGGTTCGCCCGTTGTAGTTGACAACTCTACTTGACTTCAAAGTTGACCATGCATTTTTTTTATTTCTATCAAACATCAAGAGGAATGTCAAATTGTAAATGTTAATAGGAACATATGTATTGAATTTATGACACGGAACGAAGGTTGTGGTTTAGGTGTCGTATTATTTTAAATATGATATGGTCTGATGATGTCATTACGAATATACGCTGTGTGTGCTGTATTTAATACATTGTTCTTTCGGATCGAATATGTTTTTGCTGCGATCATTTGAACCTCACGTGAACACATATTGTACCTAGGTAGTAACTGGTAGACCGAATCACGCAACATTTCATTAAAAATGAATGAATCAATGAATAGAATAGTTATTGCACTAGTTATTATTTATAGTCCAAGCATATGGGGGTTTTCTCAGGAAAAAAATCCGTAAGTATTTATCTCAGTGGTTTTATATGTATTTTTGGACGCTAAATGTGAGTGGCGGCCGTGGCGGCCAAAAGCTATATAAAGCATATTTTTGGGGCCTGGTTGTGAGAACACGACAAACAATTTTAATACAATTATGCCGGATTTTAAAAAACCCGCTCCTTATGCTATCATTTCACCAAAACGAAATTGGTAAATTATTACTATATTAATTGTAAATTATTTTTATTCTGTTACTGTTTTCCAAAAAAATAAAAACGAGCGAAATTTGTCTTCAGTTTTTGAAAAGCCTAGAGATGATTCTCAATATTAAAAAATACTAATTACACCAGCGTATGGTCTATTTGCATAGTACCAAGACAGTTTTTGGAACTTCCATACAAAAAATATAAGAAAAAAATGTTTGAAATTACGTACGTGCTGCGCGACGCATGCACGTAGAAACGCGTTTTAGATAGATTTTATAAATTTGCCACCAAAATGGGAGAACATTTAATTAAATTCTTGAATTTTTTGTCAGATAACTCTCTCGAGATTACAAATTCTCCATAAGTAGAGCGTTTTTCAGATATTCATTTTTCAAAATAGTTTTTCTACGCTTTGACAAACTGTAAAGTAACAACAATTCATTAATTTCATAATCAGACTCTGATTCGGAACTCATTTTTTTCGACAAGCTCGAAAACTGTATATTTTTGGTACCAGCTAGGACGCGAATGTAATGCATATGTATCATTTAGCTGCATCGCAGCATACGCTCGCGGCCTATGACTGCCTCGACTGCCCTGCCTCGCAAAATCTGTACTAAGTATGCTGTTCTGCGTCATGTATGCGTCTCAGCATACGCTTAGCCTCAGCGTATGACAAGCCAAAGGAAAATGAATGGAAATTTAGGCGACCGTTTTCGCCACTAATGTTTATTTTTTCACAACTGCTTATTAACATAATATTTACGCAAATCACGTAATGTTTGCCATGCTAAATTAAGATGTTTGCCCCTTTATCTCAGTTGTACATGTTTATTTTTAATTTAAACGCAGATAACACCAGAAAGTGTTTGTTATGTTAAAATATGTGCTTAACCCTTTGGTAATGATTTTATTTTTAGCAGAATTAGGTGGAACCTCTCATAAAGAGCATAATTCGTTCCAGAATCGTTACTCGTTAAGCGAAACACTTGTTCAGCGAAATATTTTTTCCCATACTCGTAATGAGAGGTGCGAATACTCGTTATGAATTACTCGTTATGAGGAGTGCTTGTTATGACAGGTTCCATTGTAATTGCAACAGCTCTGCAAACGTTCAAATGATTTGTTTCTAAGGACACAAAGTAGTCTTTTATAACAGTCTTTCTTTTTACTTTTCCTCGACTTTGCAAATGTGGCTTTTCTCAATTTATCAGAGGAACTACTCAATAAAAGAGAATGGGCATTTTGGGACAACTTTTCCTATAGGGCCTGATCTCAATTATGACCTGTTTCTGGGTTATACAGGTTGTCCCAGAAGTCGACGTCAAGCCGGAAACGAGTGATACTAGTTTTCAGGGTCATATCAGTTATCAGAAAAATAAAAAATGTAAGTTATATATTATATTTTTAAAATTATGGGCAAATAAAAAAAACGAGAAAATCATTTTATTTTCAGTACAGTCAGTTAAAATTGGGCGAAGTATTAATTTTAAATACTTGGTTGGACAAAGTGTTAGATTGAAGCAGTTAGATTTAGATTTTGAGCACAATTTCTGTAAATCTGCTTCTGTAAGCACTATTCAGGATTACATAATAAAAGTAAAATTGAGAAAAAATTAAGATTTGTAGTAACGGGAGTTAAAACACCATCACAGGTGTTGATTTTCTCGTGTTTTTTCTGCTTATAATTTTAGAAATACCATATAGAACTTCGTTTTATTTTATATTTTTCTGATAATTAGTATCCCAAGTGCTTCTTCTGCTTGACGTCGACTCATAGGACATTGTATTTTTCTTTGCGTCCTTGACAGATCCCCGCGTAACCGTTTCGGCCGGCCTCCATAAATCTATAATATATATAAAAATGAATCGCCGTGCGTTAGTCTCGCAGGATGTGACTTGACGTTGCGTAAGTGACTTCGCACCTGTAACCAGTCGGGAGGACGGAGGTATCCTGATGGTTAATTCCAGACGGAGATATCCTGCCAAAACTGGTAGTTAGGGGGTAAGGTTGCCCGCTAGGTACCTTTCCCGGTGCCTCGCCGTAGGCGTTGGACTTTAACGGGTTGCTGGTGAAGTAGACAGTAGATTGTCTTGTCCCCGAGTCTTCTACGTTCATCCCACGGCTGAAAGATTGATCTATATCGTTATACCAGCCTGGGGTGACGGGTTCGCCCGTTGTAGTCGACACCGCCATCCTGTATGTGAGGGTATATCTAGCTTATATATTGATGGCTGTACCCAGGGTCGGCTTTCAACGAAGTGACTCCTCAACGATCAACAACACAAACACAACATTCTGTAAAGTTCCACTATGGCATGGCTGCTGCATCCAAGGTAGGTTTGGGACAGAGCCATTTAATAAAAGCTTGTTTTTTAAAATGTGTTTTTCTTAGTACTACTGATGACAACTATGAAAAATCCCGGTGGTGCTTAATTCTTTCAATTCCGTGTCCAGCAATTTTTAAGCTATTGCATAGCTTTTATCGCGGGCCTAGTAGCGCGGCGACCGAATGAAGAAATTTCTTAACGAAAATTAATGATTTTAAACTGTTAATTACGTCTAACCGAGTACTGCTTACGATTCGAAAAAAAATATATGTTAAACAAGAACATTTTCCTAATATTCTTAGCTTTGAATATTTTAGATTTTGTTTATATTACATAGTGTAATTAATTTGTGAAATTAGGTCTAACCGAACACAAAAACGACTACTACGCAAATACTATCTGGCGTATTATTATGAAACCTGCACCATTTTAAAGGTAATTTAATTATCTATCTTTTCATCTACGATTTTTTTCGAATATTCCGTTTTTTTTTGCTTTATCGAATAAAAAATTCGTGCTCTATCGGAAGACGTTTAAATTATTCCGAATCATTTGCTACCGCAGCCGCAGGTAGCTAATGGGCCCTTGCTGAGTTGGCCACGAAGACCCATTCTGTTTCAGGGTCGGTCACACTCACGGGTCAACACCCATCCGATGGCCTCCACGCATGGGGTGCGAGCCTGGGTAGGACACTGGGTCAACCAGTCTCCCCTGGGAATCAATCCTCTGGCGCTCCTGGACGGTCTGCGCACCGAGCGGCGCAAGCCAATCGATTGTGCTCTCCGACTAACAATCGGGGGAGTCTGGGAACTGTATTGTTTCCTATAGAGCGGGGGTAGTTGTCTACCTTACGGCGACTGCTCTTGAAATGACCATTGGCCATCCGATCCCGGTTCAGAGTCGGGCAAAGGACGCCTTGGTCCGCGACAGATTCGGTGCACTCCGTTTCACCGCTTCGTAAGGGAGAGGACCGCGCAAGCGACCTCGAACTCGGAACCAATCGAGAGACCCGAGAAATCTGGTCACAATTGGAAGTGAGGGCGCGAGTATCTCGAGCCCGCCGGGTTTATTCCTGGCTCACTCGCGGTAAGGCGTTGGACTCTCACGGGTTGTGACGTAGCTGGACGTAGGATTGTACTGTCCAAAGTCTTCTACGTTCACTGCAGGACGACAGAACGACTAATCGTTTAAACGTCCTGTGGTGACGGGCACGCCCGTTGTAGTCGACACCGCAAGAAGAAGAAGAAGAGCGTAGTTATCTGATATCAGAAAAAATAAAATAAATAAATAAAATAAATAATTATTATTGCATAAGTTGTTTAAAATGCTATGCAATAGCTTTACCGCGGCAGTCCCCGAGTGCCACACGTATTTTTTTTCTTTAATACTCATCTCGTAAGAAGTATAACCAACTAAAGCGGGTCTGCGCCAAACGGTATACGAGACGTTGTAGTGTTAAAATAATGCAATGTAGTGCCGTTACCACCCACTTTGGCGCAGTATCGTATCGTTTTCATCGTGTCAGGAGAAGCCAAGGCCCCCGCTAAACATTCAGATAACCAAGGTGACTGCAGCCGTGGCCGGGCACGCGATCTTTACAAAGCGCGACCGCCGCTACTATCGCGACAAGCCATGCGGGCAGCACGACGACGCACAGTGCTATTACACTATCAACATAAGACACACTACCAGGTGACGAATGGTTTCGTGCAGCTTGGGACATAAGATCCGCTGTGTTTTCGGATCTACCCCGGTTATCGAGTAGCGGCATAATTTCATGGCAGACCACGGCAATTTATTGTAATTTCTTGCAATATCGCCGCGCTGGACAAAAAGTTCTATAACTATGGAACTACTATAGCAATCATAAAAATAATAACTGTGCAATGATCGCATTGAAATTTTGTATATATAATATAGAAATCTCATTTTGCAAAACAATTAGATAATTATGAATAAATATGAGAAAGTCGAAAAAGTGAAAAAAACTCGGCATTATTAACTTGTACTTGTCTTACGGAAAAATACGGAACCCTATTTAGAAAGTGTAAATACTACCGTGATCTTTATTAGATTCTCTATCAAAAATAATATTTCGTTTTGCTTATTTACATACAAAAATATTTAGATATTGACTCATATAAACCAATAAAAAAATTGATGATTTCTCGAGAAAAAAAAATGATGATGATTGACAATGGAATTTTACCAGAAATATCCCCGAAATGTTGCGCGAAATTATTCTAGCGGTCGTCTATGTATCTATGGTAATAATGAGATATTTGATATGGATTTTAGGATGCGTTCGAATTAGAAAATAATATTACTGTGCGCTCCGGGAGCAAGCCGCCAGTATTGGTCGTTACGTAGTAAATGGTGTTCTGATGTGCAACCAAATTTGGTCGTTACGTAGCCGAAGGGTCTGGTCACAAGTGGTAGTTAGGGCGCGAGTGCCGCCCGCCAGTTAACATAACTGGCTCCTCGCGGTAAGGCGTTGGTCTCTAACGGGTTGTGGCGTAGCTAGACGTCGGATTGTTTTGTCCAAAGTCTTCTACGCTCACGTTATTTTTTATGGTATATTCTCGTTAAGTGTGTGGAATAAATTAACTATAGGTTTATTGGTACTTTCCAGGAATAATCGATCGGTTTTCCTCAAAGCTTTCGAGCGGTCGCCGCACACAGGAGTTTTTGATATAAACATTAACTATAAAATGGAGCTTGACGGTGGACTGTTTTGACCAAGTCTTCTGCGCTCACTTCACGGGAGATAGAACGACTATTCGTTAAAACTTCCTGAGGTGACGGGTTCGCCGTTGTAGTTGACAACTCTAGTTATCGACTGTTGAGGAGTCTCCTCGTCGGAAGCCAACCCTGGGTATAGAATCAGATCATGCTTACCATAAAAAAAATATTGTCATCGGAACTGAACCAATATATATATTTTTTTACGTCATATTTGAGGAGTTCCCTCAATTCCTCGTGGATCCCATTATCAGAACTGGATTTTGATGAAAATGGGATCAATCTGTATATCAATCTTATAAGTAGATCCTTTCAAATAAAGAAGTAATTTTCCAAATCAGTTCAAAAATGACGGAGTTCTGACGTAACAGACATTAAAAAAAAGAAACAATTGATTTGATAACCTTCTTTTTTTTTGAAGTCGGTTAAAAATGACGGTGTAAAGATCATGAAAATATGATTAAATAATTAATAACGAACTGTTTAGGTCAAAAATCCTGTGTGCGCTGTGGCAGACAGGTTCTATTACGTCAAATACTTTTTTATCTGTTTGTTCTGTACAATTACAATCGATTGCGATCACGGAAAATATTGCAGATGAATAAAATAATCGATAAAGCAAGAGGTCACGTATGTACATATAAATCTAAAATTATTTGTAGTAAATATTAAAGATATCTCAGTAGGATGATGGGTATGTGAGGGACCACCCCTCACAAGACTCCAGGTTTATTCGGTGTGAGGTGGTGGCATCAACTTGCGAGTTATCTCCGTATTGAAAGGCGGATTTGAATGAAGTAGAAGGAATTTATTGATCGAAGGTTTGAATATTGCCAGTTATAACGCTTGCCGAAGTAACGAGTGCCCGGATTACTTTAACGAGACGCGAGGGTTGCGCGACGGAGGTTATGTGGGAATTGTGGATGAGGATTGTGCGTGTGCTCCTACTATCTTGTACTGGGCACGGCTCGAGTCTGTGGGATTACAGACTGATGTTTCGAGACTCAGGGAGAATAAGGAAAGGAAATCAAGGAGCCGGATCCGTTGAGCGACCTCGTAAGAGGGATACCGGATATGCCGTCGCAACCTTGGGGGAAGGTGATCGCTCGGGGAATGATTATTTGGTTGCTTTTTCGCCGGTTTAAATAGGCCGTGAAATGATGCAATCCGAAAATATTTCGAGTAAAAGTATTGTTTCATCGTGCCGATTCATAGCTACACGAGTCAAAATAATAGCTGAATTGTGTCAGTGGATTTCACTGGAAATCGATGCATTTGTTGATCGCATGTAATGGACTTAAGGTCCGTTACAGGTAGTTTAGTAAAAACTAAGAAAAATAGCTTGATAAACAACAAATGGCTCATGGTAGTGTCAGTGCCGGTGCCAGTGCCACGTAGAGGCCTTATAGTATAAAGGGCTCTCTAGACCATCAAGCATGCTTGTCAAGCATCGCGTCGCGGGTTGGGAGGGGATCGTAATGCGCAGGAAATTGCAAATATTTTTTAAAAATATTTACTTAAAATGCCTAATTTTGTAGTTTTTTTACCAGGGAGTCACGTCAGTCATCAATCAACTACGTCTAATTAACGTTACTCCTTGGTATAAACTACAAAATTAGGCATTTTTGGTAAATATTTAAAAAACATATTTGCATAACTCCTGCGCTATACGATCCCCTTCCAGCCCGCGACGCGATGCTTGACAAACATGCTTGATCGTCTAGAGAGCTCCTAAGATCACACTGTAAATTTGTGCACCTACCACCTACCCTAAATGTCATTTATATGGATTTATTTAGATACACATACCTAAGGCTATACTGCCGTCGTAAATGAAAACACAGTAACTTGAAAAAAGACGTTTTGAGAAAAACGCGCTCAAAGTTCAGTTGTTAAATATTTGTTTTCATGAACAAAGTAATCAATATAGATTATTTCTTTTAATCTTTAATGTTAAAAAATAGTTAGAACTTCAATTCTGCATAAAAATATATATTAAATTATAATTGTTTAATTAATTAAATTAGATATTGTGTTTTAAATTAGGAAAATAATTCGATAAATTTTATATTTTATTTTTTTTTATTTTATTTTATTTGGTTAACAAACAGCGTTTATACATAACAAATACAAAATATAACAATAAAGCTATGTAATGTGTACAGTACATATCTCCGTTATTATATCTTATTTATATATACATTTTTAAGCAAATTTAATATTATAGAAAAAGAAAAAGAACAAAAAACAAATGAAAATGAAATTTTACATTGAGATTATAAACAATATTAATTATTTTGTGCCAAAGATACATTTTAAAAAACAAAAAAATGCAAAAACAAAAAATTACAAAAAATCTATTCATGTAAACTGTTCAAGCGATTAATAGTCATTATATGAAATACGAGGGACAAAGGACTGATAGGATTTTTGAATGGTTTCCTTAAAGTGACTTTTAACTGATAATACTGGCTCTCCTATATCGTGTACTCACCCAATTAACACCATCCTATCTCCAGGAGCTTTTTGAACCACTAAGTTCCCACGGTCTCGTACTTCGGTCAGCCTCTGACAGTTTATTAAAAATTCCGAGTCATAATAGTGATTTCTATTCCTATTCTTTCTGTGTCCATGGTGCAAGACTCTGGAACGATCTCCCAGCAAATATACGAAACTCGCCTTCTTTACCATCGTTCAAGACTCACCTTAAGGATTACTACCTTTCTAAGAAGTAACCAGTTCTTCCCTTTCTCTCCTGTTCCTCTCCCAATTTCCTCTCCTCGGGCACTATTAGTCTTAAATTCTTCCACTTGTCTGTATGTTATGTAATAATCTTTATTTTCACTATGCGCGCATGTACCACTATGTTTAGGTTAGCTGTAAGACATTGCCATGTGGCAATAAGCTCGCCTTTTTTGTATACTTTTTTAAGTGCAAATAAAGAGTTTATTATTATTATTATTATTATTAAAAAAATATCAATGTACCCGAACCTATCGTTATAAGTTGTCATAGCTCTGTTTATTAAGGAATGTTTTGTGTAGTTAGAGTTATATCTCTTTATATATTTTTAAGCTATAACACCGTAACTCAGTGGTTACTGTGTTATAGGTAAATTTTACCCAATACTGTGTTCTAACCATGTAAAATAAATATGTATTTTTTAAATAAATAAAAAACTGCAGCACCTTAAACACAGTAATTGAGATACTGTGATTAATTCGTGCATTAATAAATCAACTTTTAACAAAATTTTACCTAAAACCACAATATATGGAGAAGCCGTGTTGTAACCCAACAAAAATATTTCTTAAATGCTTATAAGTATTTAAAAAGATCACAGTAAATAATAGGTTACTGTATTTTAACTTACTGTGTTTTTATCTGAGGTATCTCGGTAACTATCCATCGACAGACAAACCGAAAAATTTGCCTTATAGTACTCCAACTCGTGATTTCAAAGAACCAAACTTGTATAAACACAGTAAATGAAGTTACTATGTTTTCATTTACGGCGGCAGTATAATATGCCGCAGGGTTGCCTAGCAAAATGTTGTCACTCGTACACAAACAAAAAAAAAGAAAATTGCTAAATATAATAGAAATTGCAACTCTTTGTTTGGAAGGTAAATTAAGTGTTATCATAAAGAGACCGATCTAAAGAACTGAAAAAATAGGTTGCCACCCCTCAACCTGTTAAAACATCTGGGTTGCCAGGTGCAAAGAGGTTATTTTCCATCGATGTATATCATGTATATCATGAATATCATATACACGAGATTTTTTCTCCAAATTGAAGCTACTGTTTTGCTCAACGCGGAGGAATAGGGTTGCCTGCGTAACACCTGTGAGAATTGGGGGTTGCCAGCATTTTAATTGAGGTAGCGAGCAAATATAGAGCTGTGAACTACAACGGGCGAACCCGTCACCTCAGGAATTTTTAACGATTGGTCGTTCTATCTCCCGTGAAGTGAGCGCAGAAGACTTGGATAAAACAGTCCACCGTCAAGCTCCGCCACATGCCCGTAAGAGGCCAACGCCTTATTCGCGAGATAACCAGGTATGTTACCCAGAGGGCTTACACTCACGCCCTTACTTCCAATTGCGATCAGATTACTCCGCTCTATCGATTGGTTACAAGTTCGAGGTTACTTACGCGGTCCTGTCCCTTGCGAAGCGGCGAAACGGTGTATACCGAATCTATCGCGGACCACGACATCCTTTGCCCGGCTGTTTACCCAGAATCGGGTAGCCGATGGTCGTTTCAAGAGCAGTCGCCGTATGGTCAGCAACCGCCCCCGCTCTATCGGAAACCGTACTGCTTTCAGACTCCCCCGACTGTTAGTCAGAGTTGATGGATGCAGTGGGCGCGTGCGTTGGGCGTTCTCCGATTTGGTACCCGGATTTGGTCAGTTGTAGGAGCTGCTTCCAGTCGTTTGGCGAGTTTGTGGGGCACTGGGTGGCTTCTTGGGAATGCATGAGGCTTCGGGATACCCCCCAGGGGGTACCCTCTTCCTTGGTGGCGTGATTCGGCGGCTACTTCCAGCCCGAAGTGCCCGTCTTTGTGTCCGTCTCTTTATATACCGCCCCGAGGGGCGTTTCGTTCTTTGCAGGATCCAGGGATTCCTCCCCCCCGTGGCTGCTCCGAGACCTGCCCACGGACAGTGCGCCTTCACTTTCATTGTTCTGGAGCGTCCTCTACCCCGCTTACCGGCTCCTAAATTTACGATATTTTTGTTTCTTTTCTCGTTAAATTTTGTAATATTTTGTAATTTTTTTATTTTTTTGTAAATACCTTTTATTTTTTGAATAAATGGGTTCTCGGGGCGGTACGGGGGGGGTGGTTTACCCTATTTCACCCCCTGCGCGTTTTACCCTTCTGGTACGCGCAGGGTTGTCGTAGCACGACATCCCGGGCAGACAAGACGACCCTCGTCGTTATAACTGCCCGGGCGGTGGGCGGGGTTTGCTGCCCTCACCTATCGCCTTGAAACTCTTTACTGTTAGTCAGAGTGCACAATCGATTGGCTTACGCCGCACGGTGCGCAGACCGTCCAGTAGCACCAGAAGGTTAACCAAGGGTAACCAGCGGGCAGCCTCACCCCCTAACTACCAGTTTTGGCAGGATATCTCCATCTGAAATTAACCTTCAGGATACCTCCGTCCTCCCGACTGGCTACGAGTCCGAAGTCGCTTACGCAACTTCTACCTGTTGTATTACAGCGGTAATTCAATATGAATTTATCGCGGACCTGGGCGTTCTTTGCCCGTAGTGCCACACAGGGTCGAGTGGTCCAAGGTCATTTCAAGAGTGACATGACATCGGGTGAAACATCCACCCCCGCTGCTTAGGAAACAGTGTTTTTCCATAGTCTCTAGACCCCCTTCAGCAATTAGTCAGAATGCACAACCGATTGGCTTCGCCGACCGGTGCGTCCAGTGGCGCCGGGATGCAATCCCGCCGTGAGAAACCGGTCCACCAACTCTGAGGCCTGAGACACGGGAGTCTTACCCAGGGTAGCCTTCCACTGGAGGAGGCTACTGAATAGGAGCTGAATCGTGAGTTTAACCGATCCGAGAACAAAATGGATCTTGTGGCCCAAGCTACACGAAACCGTTAACCACCATTCTAACCGACAACTAGGGTTGTCGACTACAGCAGGCGAGCCCGTCACCTCAGGAAGTTTTAACGATTAGTCGTTCTATCTCCCTGGAGTGAGCGCAGCAGACTTGGGAACAAAACAGTCCACCATCTAGCTACGCCACAAGCCCGTAAGAGGCCAACGCCTTAACCGCGAGATAGCCAGGAGTGTTACCCGGCGGGCCTACACTCACGCCCTTACTTCCAATTGTGACCAGATTGTTCCAGTCTCTCGATTGGTTATGAGTTCGAGGTCGCTTGCGTGGTCCTCTCCCTTACGAAGCGGTGAAACGGTGTTTACCGAAACTCGGGTAGCCGATGGTCGTTTCAAGAGCAGTCGCCGTAAAGTCCGCAACCACCCCCGCTCTATAGAAAACAGTACTGCTTCCAGACTCCCCCGACTGTTATTCAGAGTGCGCAATCGATTGGCTTATGCCGCACGGTGCGCAGACCGTCCAGGAGCGCCAGAATGTTGATTCCCAGGGGGAACTGACCATAAGGCCAGAAGGAGTCGGGAAACTATGGAAATCAACTGTTTCCTAAGCAGCGGGGGTGGATGTTGACCTGTTGTCATGCGACTCTTGAAACGACCTATCGCCCGCCTGATCCCAAGTGGTATGACGGGCAAAAACGGGCCAGGTCCGCGATAAATTCATAATTGATTACTGCTGTAATACAACAGATATAGGCCGCGCAAGCGAAGTCAGGTATACTGATGGTTAAATCCAAAAGGAGACATCCTGTAAAAACTGGTAGCCAGGGGGCGATGTGGCCAGCTGGATTAGCATCCTAGTGCCTCGCCGTAAGACGTTGGACTCTGGTGGGTTCGTAGCTTTGCTGGGCGGTAGGTTTGTATCGTCCCAAAGTCTTCCACGTTCACCTCTAAAGAGATAGAACGATCATTATCGTTAAAACTTCCTGAGGTGACGGGTTCGCCCGTTGTAGTCGACATCTCCACGACTTCTAAAGCTCCTGATCCAGTCATTGTGTGTGAATATATTTTATTGCAAAAACCGTATTTTTATATAAGTTATCTATTTTCCCCCATAAAATTCCTTATCAACCCAAATAATTTATTTATCAAAATTTTGGGTTGATAAGGATTTGGGTTGATCGCGTGCCCCTTAACGGTATACTAACACAGTCAATGAGCTCAATTACGAGTATGTCAATATGATGATATCATATTTTTTTTAAAAACTAAGCAATAATTCTTTGAACAGCTGGCGTTTTTTGCGCCGTCTTAACGCATGTTTTTAATTCAAAAACGTGTTTAAACAGATGTTTTTTGTAATGTTAATAATTTTTATATTCCTACTGAATCATCAGTGTTTTCTGAGTCATTGGATACATTATAAAATTATGAAAAATTACTATTTTCAGACCTACTGTTTACTCATATGCAAACTAGCACTAACGACCGCCTGTAAACATATAGACCGTAAACACTTCTTCACGGTTTTTATTTACTCGAGCGTCTAAATAATCGCACAGACGTAAATTCGCGTCAAACCGCGCGATAACCGCCAATCGGTAAATTACCCCGGTCTAAAGGAGACAGTACTGTTTCCAGACTCACCCGGCTGTCGGTCAGAATTGGGAGCTAATGGGCCCATGATGAGGTGGCCACGATGACCCATGTGTTCAGGGTCGGTCACACTCACGGGTCAACACCCATCCGATGGCCTCCACGCATGGGGTGCGAACCTGGGTAGGACACTGGGTCAACCAGTCTCCCCTGGGAATCAAACCTCTGGCGCTCCAGGACGGTCTGCGCACCGAGCGGCGCAAGCCAATCGACTGTGCTCTCCGACTAACAGTCGGGGGAGTCTGGGAACTGTATTGTTTCCTATAGAGCGGGGGTGGTTGCCTACCTTACGGCGACTGCTCTTGAAATGACCATTGGCCATCCGATCCCGGTTCAGAGTCGGGCAAAGGACGCCTTGGTCCGCGATAGATTCGGCGCACACCGTTTCACCGCTTCGTAAGAGAGAGGACCGCGCAAGCGACCTCGAACTCGGAACCAATCGAGAGACCGGAGAAATCTGGTCAAAATTGGAAGCAAGGGCGCGAGGGTCGGCCCGCCAGGTAACATTACTGGCTATCTCGCGGTAAAGGCGTTGGCTTCTTGCGGGTTGTGACGTAGCTGGACGTTGGATTGTTCTGTCCAAAGTCTTCTACGTTCACTGCAGGGCGACCGAACGAGAAAATCGTTAAAACGTCCTGTGGTGACGGGCTCGCCCGTTGTAGTTGACACCGCAAGTTGTCGGTCAGAATTAATGGGCCCTTGCTGTGTTGGCCACGAAGACCCATTCTGTTTAGGGTTGGTCACACTCACGGGTCAACACCCATCCGACGGCCTCCACGCATGAAGTGCGAGCCTGGGTAGGACTCTGGCCTTAGGGTTAGTTTTCCCTAGGAATCAACCTTCTATCGCTCCTGGACGATCTGCGCACCGTGCGGATAAGCCAATCTATTGCGCACTCTGACTAACTAACATCTTGCGGTGTCGACTACAACGGGCGAGCCCGTCACTACAGGACGTTTTAACGATTAGTCGTTCTGTCGCCCTGCAGTGAACGTAGAAGACTTTGGACAGTACAATCCTACGTCCAGCTACGTCACAACCCGTGAGAGTCCAACGCCTTACCGCGAGTGAGCCAGGAATAAAACCCGGCGGGCTCGAGATACTCGCGCCCTCACTTCCAATTGTGACCAGATTTCTCCGGTCTCTCGATTGGTTCCGAGTTCGAGGTCGCTTGCGCGGTCCTCTCCCTTACGAAGCGGTGAAACGGATTGCACCGAATCTATCGCGGACCAAGGCGTCCTTTGCCCGACTCTGAACCGGGATCGGATGGCCAATGGTCATTTCAAGAGCAGTCGCCGTAAGGTAGACAACTACCCCCGCTCTATAGGAAACAATACAGTTCCCAGACTCCCCCGATTGTTAGTCGGAGAGCACAATCGATTGGCTTGCGCCGCTCGGTGCGCAGACCGTCCAGGAGCGCCAGAGGATTGATTCCCAGGGGAGACTGGTTGACCCAGTGTCCTACCCGGGCTCGCACCCCATGTGTGGAGGCCATCGGATGGGTGTTGACCCGTGAGTGTGACCGACCCTGAACACATGGGTCATTGTGGCCACCTCATCATGGGCCCATTAGCTCCCAAGACTAACAGTCGGGCAGTCTGACTAACTAACAGTCGGGGAAGTCTGGAAGAAGTACTGTTTCCTATAGAGCGGGGGTGGTTGCGGACCTTACGGCGACTGCTGTTGAAACGACCATCGGCTACCCGATCCTGGGTGAACAGCCGGGCACAGGATGCCGTGGTCCGCGATAGATTCGGTATACACCGTTTCACCGCTTCGTAAGGGAGAGGACCGCGCAAGCGACCTCGAACTCGTAACCAATCGAGAGACTGGAGTAAACTGGTCGCATTTGGAAGTAAGGCGTGAGTTAAAGCTTTGGCCTCTTACGGGTATGTGGCGGAGCTTGACGGTGGACTGTTTTGTCCAAGTCTTCTGCGCTCACTCCAGGGTGATAGAACGACTAATCGTTAAAACTTCCTGAGGTGACGGGTTCGCCGTTGTAGTTGACAACTCTACTTGACTTCAAAGTTGACCATGCATTTTTTTTTATTTCTATCAAACATCAAGAGGAATGTCAAATTGTAAATGTTAATAGGAACATATGTATTGAATTTATGACACGGAACGAAGGTTGTGGTTTAGGTGTCGTATTATTTTAAATATGATATGGTCTGATGATGTCATTACGAATATACGCTGTGTGTGCTGTATTTAATACATTGTTCTTTCGGATCGAATATGTTTTTGCTGCGATCATTTGAACCTCACGTGAACACATATTGTACCTAGGTAGTAACTGGTAGACCGAATCACGCAACATTTCATTAAAAATGAATGAATCAATGAATAGAATAGTTATTGCACTAGTTATTATTTATAGTCCAAGCATATGGGGTTTTCTCAGGAAAAAAATCCGTAGTATTTATCTCAGTGGTTTTATATGTATTTTTGGACGCTAAATGTGAGTGGCGGCCGTGGCGGCCAAAAGCTATATAAAGCATATTTTTTGGGCCTGGTTGTGAGAACACGACAAACAATTTTAATACAATTATGCCGGATTTTAAAAACCCGCTCCTTATGCTATCATTTCACCAAAACGAAATTGGTAAATTATTACTATATTAATTGTAAATTATTTTTATTCTGTTACTGTTTTCCAAAAAAAATAAAAACGAGCGAAATTTGTCTTCAGTTTTGAAAGCCTAGAGATAGTTCTCAATATTAAAAAATACTAATTACACCAGCGTATGGTCTATTTGCATAGTACCAAGACAGTTTTTGGAACTTCCATACAAAAAATATAAGAAAAAAATGTTTGAAATTACGTACGTGCTTGCGCGACGCATCACGTAGAAACGCGTTTTAGATAGATTTTATAAATTTGCCACAAAATGGTGAGAACATTTAATTAAATTCTTGAATTTTTTTGTCAGATAACTCTCTCGAGATTACAATTCTCCATAAGTAGAGCGTTTTTCAGATATTCATTTTTCAAAATAGTTTTTCTACGCTTTGACAATCTGTAAAGTAACAACAATTCATTAATTTCATAATCAGACTCTGATTCGGAACTCATTTTTTTCGACAAGCTCGAAAACTGTATATTTTTGGTACCAGCTAGGACGCGAATGTAATGCATATGTATCATTTAGCTGCATCGCAGCATACGCTCGCGGCCTATGACTGCCTCGACTGCCCTGCCTCGCAAAATCTGTACTAAGTATGCTGTTCTGCGTCATGTATGCGTCTCAGCATACGCTTAGCCTCAGCGTATGACAAGCCAAAGGAAAATGAATGGAAATTTAGGCGACCGTTTTCGCCACTAATGTTTATTTTTTCACAACTGCTTATTAACATAATATTTACGCAAATCACGTAAAGTTTGCCATGCTAAATTAAGATGTTTGCCCCTTTATCTCAGTTGTACATGTTTATTTTTAATTTAAACGCAGATAACACCAGAAAGTGTTTGTTATGTTAAAATATGTGCTTAACCCTTTGGTAATGATTTTATTTTTAGCAGAATTAGGTGGAACCTCTCATAAAGAGCATAATTCGTTCCAGAATCGTTACTCGTTAAGCGAAACACTTGTTCAGCGAAATATTTTTTCCCATACTCGTAATGAGAGGTGCGAATACTCGTTATGAATTACTCGTTATGAGGAGTGCTTGTTATGACAGGTTCCATTGTAATTGCAACAGCTCTGCAAACGTTCAAATGATTTGTTTCTAAGGACACAAAGTAGTCTTTTATAACAGTCTTTTCTTTTTATTTTCCTCGACTTTGCAAATGTGGCTTTTCTCAATTTATCAGAGGAACTACTCAATAAAAGAGAATGGGCATTTTGGGACAACTTTTCCTATAGGGCCTGATCTCAATTATGACCTGTTTCTGGGTTATACAGGTTGTCCCAGAAGTCGACGTCAAGCCGGAAACGAGTGATACTAGTTTTCAGGGTCATATCAGTTATCAGAAAAATAAAAAATGTAAGTTATATATTATATTTTTAAAATTATGGGCAAATAAAAAAAACGAGAAAATCATTTTATTTTCAGTACAGTCAGTTAAAATTGGGCGAAGTATTAATTTTAAATACTTGGTTGGACAAAGTGTTAGATTGAAGCAGTTAGATTTAGATTTTGAGCACAATTTCTGTAAATCTGCTTCTGTAAGCACTATTCAGGATTACATAATAAAAGTAAAATTGAGAAAAAATTAAGATTTGTAGTAACGGGAGTTAAAACACCATCACAGGTGTTGATTTTCTCGTGTTTTTTCTGCTTATAATTTTAGAAATACCATATAGAACTTCGTTTTATTTTATATTTTTCTGATAATTAGTATCCCAAGTGCTTCTTCTGCTTGACGTCGACTCATAGGACATTGTATTTTTCTTTGCGTCCTTGACAGATCCCCGCGTAACCGTTTCGGCCGGCCTCCATAAATCTATAATATATATAAAAATGAATCGCCGTGCGTTAGTCTCGCAGGATGTGACTTGACGTTGCGTAAGTGACTTCGCACCTGTAACCAGTCGGGAGGACGGAGGTATCCTGATGGTTAATTCCAGACGGAGATATCCTGCCAAAACTGGTAGTTAGGGGGTAAGGTTGCCCGCTAGGTACCTTTCCCGGTGCCTCGCCGTAGGCGTTGGACTTTAACGGGTTGCTGGTGAAGTAGACAGTAGATTGTCTTGTCCCCGAGTCTTCTACGTTCATCCCACGGCTGAAAGATTGATCTATATCGTTATACCAGCCTGGGGTGACGGGTTCGCCCGTTGTAGTCGACACCGCCATCCTGTATGTGAGGGTATATCTAGCTTATATATTGATGGCTGTACCCAGGGTCGGCTTTCAACGAAGTGACTCCTCAACGATCAACAACACAAACACAACATTCTGTAAAGTTCCACTATGGCATGGCTGCTGCATCCAAGGTAGGTTTGGGACAGAGCCATTTAATAAAAGCTTGTTTTTTAAAATGTGTTTTTCTTAGTACTACTGATGACAACTATGAAAAATCCCGGTGGTGCTTAATTCTTTCAATTCCGTGTCCAGCAATTTTTAAGCTATTGCATAGCTTTTATCGCGGGCCTAGTAGCGCGGCGACCGAATGAAGAAATTTCTTAACGAAAATTAATGATTTTAAACTGTTAATTACGTCTAACCGAGTACTGCTTACGATTCGAAAAAAAATATATGTTAAACAAGAACATTTTCCTAATATTCTTAGCTTTGAATATTTTAGATTTTGTTTATATTACATAGTGTAATTAATTTGTGAAATTAGGTCTAACCGAACACAAAAACGACTACTACGCAAATACTATCTGGCGTATTATTATGAAACCTGCACCATTTTAAAGGTAATTTAATTATCTATCTTTTCATCTACGATTTTTTTCGAATATTCCGTTTTTTTTTGCTTTATCGAATAAAAAATTCGTGCTCTATCGGAAGACGTTTAAATTATTCCGAATCATTTGCTACCGCAGCCGCAGGTAGCTAATGGGCCCTTGCTGAGTTGGCCACGAAGACCCATTCTGTTTCAGGGTCGGTCACACTCACGGGTCAACACCCATCCGATGGCCTCCACGCATGGGGTGCGAGCCTGGGTAGGACACTGGGTCAACCAGTCTCCCCTGGGAATCAATCCTCTGGCGCTCCTGGACGGTCTGCGCACCGAGCGGCGCAAGCCAATCGATTGTGCTCTCCGACTAACAATCGGGGGAGTCTGGGAACTGTATTGTTTCCTATAGAGCGGGGGTAGTTGTCTACCTTACGGCGACTGCTCTTGAAATGACCATTGGCCATCCGATCCCGGTTCAGAGTCGGGCAAAGGACGCCTTGGTCCGCGACAGATTCGGTGCACTCCGTTTCACCGCTTCGCAAGGGAGAGGACCGCGCAAGCGACCTCGAACTCGGAACCAATCGAGAGACCCGAGAAATCTGGTCACAATTGGAAGTGAGGGCGCGAGTATCTCGAGCCCGCCGGGTTTATTCCTGGCTCACTCGCGGTAAGGCGTTGGACTCTCACGGGTTGTGACGTAGCTGGACGTAGGATTGTACTGTCCAAAGTCTTCTACGTTCACTGCAGGGCGACAGAACGACTAATCGTTTAAACGTCCTGTGGTGACGGGCACGCCCGTTGTAGTCGACACCGCAAGAAGAAGAAGAAGAAGAGCGTAGTTATCTGATATCAGAAAAAATAAAATAAATAAATAAAATAAATAATTATTATTGCATAAGTTGTTTAAAATGCTATGCAATAGCTTTACCGCGGCAGTCCCCGAGTGCCACACGTATTTTTTTTCTTTAATACTCATCTCGTAAGAAGTATAACCAACTAAAGCGGGTCTGCGCCAAACGGTATACGAGACGTTGTAGTGTTAAAATAATGCAATGTAGTGCCGTTACCACCCACTTTGGCGCAGTATCGTATCGTTTTCATCGTGTCAGGAGAAGCCAAGGCCCCCGCTAAACATTCAGATAACCAAGGTGACTGCAGCCGTGGCCGGGCACGCGATCTTTACAAAGCGCGACCGCCGCTACTATCGCGACAAGCCATGCGGGCAGCACGACGACGCACAGTGCTATTACACTATCAACATAAGACACACTACCAGGTGACGAATGGTTTCGTGCAGCTTGGGACATAAGATCCGCTGTGTTTTCGGATCTACCCCGGTTATCGAGTAGCGGCATAATTTCATGGCAGACCACGGCAATTTATTGTAATTTCTTGCAATATCGCCGCGCTGGACAAAAAGTTCTATAACTATGGAACTACTATAGCAATCATAAAAATAATAACTGTGCAATGATCGCATTGAAATTTTGTATATATAATATAGAAATCTCATTTTGCAAAACAATTAGATAATTATGAATAAATATGAGAAAGTCGAAAAAGTGAAAAAAACTCGGCATTATTAACTTGTACTTGTCTTACGGAAAAATACGGAACCCTATTTAGAAAGTGTAAATACTACCGTGATCTTTATTAGATTCTCTATCAAAAATAATATTTCGTTTTGCTTATTTACATACAAAAATATTTAGATATTGACTCATATAAACCAATAAAAAAATTGATGATTTCTCGAGAAAAAAAAATGATGATGATTGACAATGGAATTTTACCAGAAATATCCCCGAAATGTTGCGCGAAATTATTCTAGCGGTCGTCTATGTATCTATGGTAATAATGAGATATTTGATATGGATTTTAGGATGCGTTCGAATTAGAAAATAATATTACTGTGCGCTCCGGGAGCAAGCCGCCAGTATTGGTCGTTACGTAGTAAATGGTGTTCTGATGTGCAACCAAATTTGGTCGTTACGTAGCCGAAGGGTTGACTTTAGCGTCTGGACGATTTTCTTCATTTTTGAGGGAATAAGTTTAAGAAATTACGCAGTAAAAATATGTAGGACCCCACACAGTACAAGAGCACTTCATTTAGATTTACGACAGCGAGCGGAGCTGGCCAGGAAGTGTAAGGTTTCTATTCATATCGTTCACAAAGGACATTTTAAGTGGAGGACTAGGGTATGCGAGCGGCTAAGAAAAAAACGGACAGGCGGGAAGAGACGCGGTCGTAAATTTAATGGACGTCAAGCCACTAAATACGGATATAAAAAATAATCTGATGATAATTATGAAATAAAGTCAAGTATAAATATCAACATCATTTACAATAGCAATACTCTCGAATGCAGCAATCTAGGAACACGACTAACTTCTTTATAGTTTAAGTTACAGTGTAGTTTCATATAAATCGTAAATAATATTAATATAGGTAAAATGGCGTGAGGGTCGCGGGCGATTAATAATGTAATAACGTTCAAATGTGTGTCGCACGTGACTCTCGAT
This sequence comes from Micropterix aruncella, assembly GCA_944548615.1. NCBI lineage: Eukaryota > Metazoa > Arthropoda > Insecta > Lepidoptera > Micropterigidae > Micropterix > Micropterix aruncella. The sequence continues at coordinate 5,093,237 of OX155977.1, read as the reverse complement.
CACTAATTAGACTATAAGTAGAGTAATTAAGGGGATGAATGTAAATGAGACTCAAAACGAGACGTACGAAGCCGCCTTAGGGGGTGCGGTTTTGTTGATTTAAATAGCCAATAGGCGAGTAGCTGGCACTCGCAAAAGGGGACGTACGAATCTCTGACCAATCAACAAGAAGAGCTTATTTGAAAGCTTTGACTTCCATTTTGAAAATAGGCCAGTCAGTCAAAAATAATCTCCGGCTCCGGCGGATGTTCAGTCCGCCGAAATCGACGCGCAGATTGTAAGATATCGGCCTCATAATTTTAGGGCGCGTCGAAGAGTACATTTGCATAAAATTGCAACCCGCGAAAAATTGCAATCGCGGGCGAATATTGTGAATTGTGTTGTGTAAAAGGACTTGCTGAAAATAAAAAACCGCATTAAAACATTCTCTATATTTACTGAACCGTTCCTTCCTAAGTTCTGTGGAATTATTCAGCGGGAACGATTTAAACCAGACAGCCTGCCGAGAGCTGTGTATACGCCAAGAAAACCCTATGGAGCAGCTGACGACGTGAGTAAAATTAATAATTAACCACAATACAGTCTACTACCACATCGCGTCGTACGCGGCAGCCTTGGCCGCCGCGATTAAGGTCCTGGACCCTGCGTTTCGATTCGACGAGTTCGTCGGCCCTGAAGCAGGTTTCGTCCAGCGTCTCAGGTCTCATGGCTGGTGGATCGGTTCCTTCTGGAGGAATGCCTCCCGGCGATTGTGCACTCTGACTAATTGCTGAAGCAGTCTGGAAACTATGGAAATATACTGTCTCCAAAGTAGCGGGATCGATATTGAACTGGGTCTTCAACCACTCTTGAAATGACCAATTGGCTACCTGATCCTGAATTCAGAACCGGGCAAAACATACCATTGGTCTGCGATAGATCAAACTGAATCACCGCTGAATATACGGAAGGTAGAGGTCGCGCAAGCGACTTCAGTCCCATAACCAGTCGGGAGTAAGAAGGTATCCTGAAAGTTAATTCCAGACGAATATTCTACCAAAACTGATAGCCAGGGGGCGAGGTGGCTTCTTTGGGTAATATTCCTAGTGCCTCGCCGTAAGGTGTTGGACTCTGGCGGGTTCGTGGCTTTGCTGGACGGTAGGTTTGTGCCGTTCCAACGGTTCGCCCGTTTTAGTTGACACCGCCCTACTGTGAGTCTGTCCATGTGAGTAGTCCTCCACGGTAGCCCCCATACGCCGCATCCGATTGAGTTGAAGTTTGGCATGCAGGCACATGAATGCGATAAATATCACTAATAATTACATGATTTAGTCGCGACTAGCGTTAATCACGATTGAAGTAATCGTGACTAAATCAATTATTCGTTAATCGTCAATCGTCAACCGCGACTAACTTGCTCTTTAGCTTCTAATTCTCGTTGGTCAGTCGGTCGATCGCGGTCGCGTTCGCGATCGCGTTTGCGGTCGCGTTTGCGGTCGCGTCGCACCGACCGGCGAAAAAATGCAAAACTGAGGTTGACCGCTGTCAAGAATATCAATCGCCAATGTTTAATCATCAATCGTGATTAACGATTAAAACCTAACAATCGTTAGTGGGAGTTAATGGGCCCTTGCTGAGTTGGCCACGAAGACCCATTCTGTTCAGGGTTGATCACACTCACGGGTCAACACCTATCCGACGGCCTCCACGCATGAAGTGCGAGCCTGGGTAGGACTCTGGCCTTATGGTTAGTTTCCCCTGGGAATCAACCTTCTGGCGCTCCTGGACGGTCTGCGCACCGTGCGGCGTAAGCCAATCGACTGTGCACTCTGACTAACAGTGGGGGAAGTCTGGAAGCAGTACTGTTTCCTATAGAGCGGGGGTGGTTGCGGACCTTGCGGCGACTGCTCTTGAAACGACCATCGGCTATCCGATTCCGGGTGAACAGCCGGGCAAAAAACGCTGTGGTCCGCGATAGATTCGGTAAACACCGTTTCACCGCTTCGTAAGGGAGAGGACCGCGCAAGCGACCTCGAACTCGTAACCAATCGAGAGACTGGAGTAATCTGGTCACAATTGGAAGTAAGGGCGTGAGTGTAAGCCCGCCGGGTAACACTCCTGGTTATCTCGCGGTTAAGGCGTTGGCCTCTTACGGGTTTGTGGCGGAGCTAGATGGTGGACTGTTTTGTCCAAGTCTTCTGCGCTCACTCGAGGGAGATAGAACGACTAATCGTTAAAACTTCCTGAGGTGACGGGCTCGCCCGCTGTAGTCGACAACCCTAAGTAACAATCGTTAGTCGCCGATTGACGATTAAACGAATCAACCGTTATCGCGTCAATCGCGATTAACGTATTCAATCCTCAATCGTTAAGTTGACTAAATTTTGCGCAACACTGGTCGACAGCCAAAACGTCAACTGCTGGCTGCACGGCTTGTGTCATACGATAGCGGGCTGTGCCGCTACTTTTTGTTTAGTCGCAACTGCAATTACATAGCCGCTATAACAGACGTCTTTCTTTTCGACCGAATGCAGAGTTACGGTACATTCGCCAGTACAAACAAGCCGGACTTTCGTTTTCTGATATGTAGGAGAAATGTCACCGTTGATTGTTTGCCAGGTTTAAACCGTCGACATGAAATTTGACATAATCAAAGAACTTTCTCGAAATTGACTACCGGCGAGGAGGTAAAATATTGTGAACGCGCTTAAAATGGTTTTCGAGACGAAGACGGATATATGCATTTTGACACCCCTCCCCTCCAGGCACGAATATATGGGGCAACCGCCCCCCCAACGAGGATTGAAAAAAAAATTGTTGACAAAAAGCGGGCAAGATTCCTGAATGACGATTACCTACAATCTACAGATATTATCGTCTACCTACACTTGATGATTATACGTCTACACTGACGACTAAACGACACTACACTGATACTTTTACACTGTCATAAGAGTCTCCTAGGAGTTCGTGCGGCAGGAGTTCTGGGAGAATGCAAGATCTGGAAAGAAAGTTTTAGAAGGGAAAAGAGAAATAAACCCGCTTATTCGGAACCAAAAAATAATCTAGATGTCCTAGATCTGGCCAACGAATTCATCTACCCTGGCATACATCGCCTCATCCCTATCATGGCCTTCTTGCCCGTAAGTGTGGCGACTGCCGAAAGAAGTTTTTCAACTCTGAGGCGACTAAAAACCTGGCTACGATCCACGATGGTAGAGGATAGGTTAACAGGGTTGGCACTCCTGCACATTCATTTTGATGTTCGAGTAGACAAAGAGAAGATAATTAAAAAATTTGCAAAGTAAAAACATCGGAAACTGCAATTTGTAATTTAATTCTGTGTTATGCACTATTATGTATCATTTGTTAATTGTTCATTTGGAAGTAAAATAGAAACGTACGAGTGTATTCATTATTTCTTTTCCCTTTTTTAAAGTTACTTAATTACCTATATTCACACTATAATTTGCCCTATATATACACACTATATAATGCCCTAAATTCACACTATAATTTATTTTAACTATCTATAGACAGAGACCCACCCCCACTGTCCGCCCCCCCCCCAAACAAGACGTAGATCCGCACCTGCTCCCCTCCCCCCCCCACACACGAGATGATTAGGACCATTTCCAGACTAAAGTATGTCTGTGTGTCTGTCTATCTGTCTGTCTGTCTTCGGGAGCTAACGGGCTTATGATGGGTTGGCCACGATGACCCATGTGTTCAGGGTCGGTTACACTCACGGGTCAACACCCATCCGACGGCCTCCACGCACGGGGTGCGAACCTGGGTAGGACTCTGGCCAGCGAATCAGTTTCCCCTGGGAATCAAACCTCTGGCGCTCCTGGACGGTCTGCGCACCGTGCGGCGCAAGCCAACCGATTGTGCACTCCGACTAACAGTCGGGGGAGTCTGGAAGCTTTATTGTTTCCTATAGAGCGGGGGTGGTTGCGTACCTTACGGCGACTGCCATTGGCCATCCGATCCCGGGCGAGAGGCGGGCAAAGGACGCCATGGCCCGCGATAGATTCGGTATACACCGTTTCACCGCTTCGTAAGGGACAGGACTGCGCAAGCGACCTCGAACTCGGAACCAATCGAGAGACCGGAGAAATCTGGTCACAAGTGGTAGTTAGGGCGCGAGTGCCGCCCGCCAGTTAACATAACTGGCTCCTCGCGGTAAGGCGTTGGTCTCTAACGGGTTGTGGCGTAGCTAGACGTCGGATTGTTTTGTCCAAAGTCTTCTACGCTCACTGCAGGTCGATAGAACGACTAATCGTTAAAACGTCCTGTGGTGACGGGCTCGCCCGTTGTAGTTGACAACTCAATATGTCTGTCTGCCTGTCTGTGCATTTATTTATTTATTTCCCAAAACATAATTAACCTTACAGATGATTCCAAATCGTTAATTATTTATCTAGGCTATTATTCTAGATTATAACTATTATTCTACTATAAACTATTATTATAATTCTACTGCTAATAATATTATTATTACTCTACTCCATTACTATTACTATCATTATTATTCTAATATATAGATTTTTATTCTACACTATAGCAAACGAGACAGAGATATACTGCGAGCGTAATATTAAACGAGTATACTTACATATATCTAATGCTTTTCTAACCTTTCTTATTATACTAGTTACTACTTTTTAACAATTTTAATACTACATACTGCATATTTATCTAATTACTTGATTGCTAAGAAATTCCATTACCGTACTTTGCAGTTGTGCTAAGTTCACAGTCCAAATATCCAATTCTGGCTCAGCCGAACATAGTGCATTTAGGGTACGAAGCGTCCGCACCGTGAAGCAGTGATAACGATGTTAGTTCTAGTTCGCGGTAACGCGAACAATCGGCAGGTACAAACAGACCGATTCTTCTAAGGATGGTCTGATTATCAAGGAACCTCCTAAGCAGTTTATATATGTGTCAGATTGACAGCCAATCTCTTCTTATGCTTATTGAGTTGTACCCAACCATCCCCAGAATAAGTTGCTCTTTTGCTCGTATTGATTCACCCACTTCAAGGTGTCACTAATTAAAAACTCATCCTGTACACAGTATACCAACCAGTAGCTTTACTCTCGAGCTACAGGGCAATGTGGGAAGAGGGTGCGAGGAATGTGGGCAGAGGGGTACGTCCCGACGAACGCGAACGATTAACATTACAAGCAAGTAAAGGCTGGCGACATTTACGGGCGTTCGGATATCTGCGTCGGCCGAGTAGCGGAACATCTGGCGACCATATCCGAGCCCTTACGACTCTTGACACATTCGCTTTGATTTCGATTTTGTTCTAAGAGAAGTTACTGTCTGGGATATACTGTGCCATCACTGATAACAAACGCGATTATAAAAATGACAGATTTTGACAGCTGTCACTATTGTTTTCTTTATTCGAAAACGCTTTGAGCTCAATGCATTTCGGCCAATCCTTTGTTGTAGGGCTGCGATTCGATCAATTTTCAGGACACAGTATACCAAAAAGCTACTGTTAGTGGTATACTGTGTCCTGTATATGGGCCATAGACATGACAGTATACTGTGACGGTCACGGCGTTGCCTCGTCACAGATCGCGTCCCAAGCATAAAAGACGCACAACAAAACCTAAAGAAATTCTCGTTCTCAAATGTCTTCTTTTTTCTCTTGTTTGCAGGTGAGTATTCTGAAAAGCCGCCTTAAGCATCAGCATCACCTATCATCATCATCACCATCACCATTGACACCGTCGTCATCGCAGCATTTACAGTAAAATGAAGTATGTATTTACCCATCTTTTATGAGAGATATAGTGCTATTTTATGTTAGGCGATGGCTGGTTATTACACGACTGCCCAACATAAAAATAGTGTAGTGTGTTCAGGGTTCATCTATGTAATTTTCCGTTTCTTTATTCCATCATAACTTCTAAACCCTTGAACGGATTTAGAAGTGTGCGGTGTTATTAAAATCTTTACGTCATCCCGAGTGTCATAGGGTACCTAAACTCTCCAAATATCAAGTAAGTAGTTGTCTAAATGTCTAAATGTCAATAAATTAACATAAATATCGATGGCTTAATTTGCAAAAGTGCCAACTCCATTTGAGGTAACTTTACAGGGAGTGTTAAAACGTAATAAAATCTTTATTAATACCATTATAGAAATTCCAAAATTCCCTTTGGTGGCTTTTTAAATAATCTAATGGAATTTTATGACTAACATTCGATTTTTTATTAATCTATATAAAAATGGAGTTGGTCAATTTCTATAGGAAAAACCAATAATTTACTTTGGAGTTAGTACTTTTTCTAAAGAAATGTGTAATAAAAAGAAAACGAAAATTAAGAAGAAATAGACGTTTATTCCGTTATTATTAATATTTATTCCATGTTTGTGCATGGCTTAAGGTCTTCTTAGTCAATATAAAATCGAAGACTAAAGCGGTTGTTTGACATTATAAATAGGATAGAAAACGAAAGTAAATATAGCGGAAGTAACCACTGGATGCAGTTTCAAAATCCCATTGTGCTATCCAAAGAACAATTCTACTTTCCTCGCATGATCCGGGAAGCCATTGAAATAAGAAGAACCCCGAACTTTAACAGAGACGACGGTTACAAACTCTCTTCTACGTGGAACCCTCTTCTTAAAATGTTCCCGCCGCCGAACGCCGAACGCAAAGACGTAAAACAGGATACAGTGAGTGTTGTGTGCAAGACGGATTTTCAAAATTCCCGCGCTCCAAGCCCGGCCCCCCACCACCGTTATAACCTACGCAGTGGCGGAAGCGGTATGCGGCCTACCCGCAAAACAACGGATTGAAAGCTCTTCAGTCTACCCTGGAAATCGGCGGCTGCAACGTCACCGAAACGTCGGGTGCTACAAATTCCACGCGGTAAATTCGTTTTCTATCCTATTTATAAAGTCTTCTTAGTCACTTATTAATATTTATTATAAGATTGTGCACAGCTTAAGGCCTACTTAGTCATGAGGAAGGTTGTCGTAATAAATATGGTAATCTGTTGCCATAGTGGATTTCAAATTCTGGAAGTCTTGAAATTTCCTGCGTGTAATTTTCAAACGTTGGGAATAGAGTGCAGGCAAATCTTCTGTATTTTTTGACGAAATATTGTGGTCTCGGCGTCTTGGCAATAAAGCCCAATCATCGCTTAAATTTAATTTGTACGAAATACAGCCATCTCAAGTATATTTCAACGCGCGCAAATTTGTAGCTTTGGGGTCACCTTTCTTGAAGCTCTTTCTTTCTTTCTTTATAAATCCATAGGACCAGCCTATGGATTTATAAAAAAAAACAGCATCATATTTTTTAAGCTATTGCATAGCTTTTATCGCGGGCCTAGGCCAGCTCGGCGACCGAATGAAGAAATTTCTTAACGAAAATTAATGATTTTAAACTGATAATTACGTCTAAACGAGTACTGCTTACGATTCGAAAAAAATATATGTTAAACAAGAACATTTTCCTAATATTCTTAGCTTTGAATATTTTAGATTTTGTTTATATTACATAGTGTAATTAATTTGTGAAATTAGGTCTAACCGAACACAAAAACGACTACTACGCAAATACTATCTGGCGTATTATTTAAAAAACCTGCACCATTTTAAAGATAATTTAATTATCTATCTTATCTACGATTTTTTTCGAATAATCCATTTTTTTGCTTTATCGAATAAAAAATTCGTGCGCGGCGCTCTATCGGAAGACGTTTAAATTATTCCGAATCATTTGCTACCGCAGCCGCAAATGATTCGGAATAATTTCAACGATTTTCGATAGAGCGCAGTTATCTGATATCAGAAAAAATAAAATAAATAAAATAAATAAATAATTATAATTGCATAAGTTGTTAAAAATGCTATGCAATAGCTTTACCGCGGCAGTCCCCGAGTGCCACACGTATTTTTTTTTTTAAATCATGACTTAAATACCTCACGTTGTAGGGTGTGGGTGCCTTTCTGGCATTTTTGCAAATGGTAATGTATTCGGCAGGAACATTGATTATTTTGTTTTTCAAGTGTCTTTCTACTGTTGCGTTTCCTACACGATATATTATATCGTGTTTAGTGTTTGATTGAATACATTCCGTAAATATACCTACATCTATCTATCACCAAAGTACCAAAAGTCCAGGCCAAGCCTGAAGCGGGTGATAGGGCAGGTCATACTAATCAGAAAAACAAAATAAAAAATCGTTATATATTTTTAAAATTATAGCCAAAAAAAAACGAGAAAATCAACACATTGTGATGGTATTTTAATTCCCCTAACTACAAATGTTTACCTTTTTTCGTTTAATTTTTAATATGTGACTAGCTGACCCGGCGAGCTTCTTACCGCCTAACAGTCAATGAATGTCGTGTTGCAGATTAGCTGAACTTAATTTATGATTTTATGAAGTATTACAATGAATACAAAATAAATATTAAGTTCACTACTTTATTAAGATAATAACACAAAAAGAAATATAAAAGTACAAAAAATAAGTATATCAATCTCGTGTCAGCAAGACATGATTGAATTAAACTATTTACATATTGTGCAGCATGGGATGCACTCGGTTTAATTCTCTTCATTGAAGCGCCTTGTGATATATGACATTTTTTGTTTTTTTTTTAGGCGCAAGAACAAATAAAGCGGATGATTTGTCGACACGTGAACATG
>OX155977.1:4143263-4366869 GCA_944548615.1 Micropterix aruncella | reverse complement strand
TATATATATATATATATATATATATATATATATATATATATATATATATATATATATATATATATATATATATATATATATATATATATAATATATATATATATATATATATATATATATATATATATATATATATATATATATATATATATATATATATATATATATATATATATATATATATATATATATATATATATATATATATATATATATATATATATATATATATATATATATATATATATATATATATATATATATATATATATATATATATATATATATATATATATATATATATATATATATATATATATATATATATATATATATATATATATATATATATATATATATATATATATATATATATATATATATATATATATATATATATATATATATATATTATATATATATATATATATATATATATATATATATATATATATATATATATATATATATATATATATATATATATATATATATATATATATATATATATATATATATATATATATATATATACAGTGGCGGATCCAGGATTTATATTTGGGGGGGGCTGAGGGTCGGTCTCGCTAATAGCTATATCAGTAAACTAGCTGACCCATGCCCACTTAGTTGGGCGGTAAACCTTTTTACTTGTGATAACATTATGAGTGTGGTTTTGTTAGTACTGATTGCTAAGATTTATTTCCTGACTACCAAAAGAAGGGTTATATTTTTACTGCATATGTATGTATGTATTTGAATGCCAATTTGACAATATACCGATATTTGTGAGTGTCTTCTTGTGAGTTTCTTATTTGTGAGTGTCTTATCTCTTCAACCATTTATGCGGTAAAAGTGAAATTATATACAGTAGAAGGGAAAAGTCTTTTGTTTTAAATACTTTGGACGATAAATTTCCTTATTTTGATAATAATTCATAATCGTTGATAATATGACCAATAAACATGACCTAACGATTTAAATTATATTTTTAATTTGAAATACTACTTTTTGTGACTTAAATATAAAAGTTAGACATATGCTGTCGTTGACTTTTTTGTAGGCATTATCAAGCTCTACAACTTTTCTCTAGAATTTAATCATATATCTCTCATCGTTAAGGCAGCGTTTGGAAATCTGACTACCACGAAAAAGTCTTTTTTTAATATATAGCCTATAACACTCACAAATAACGTGGCTTTCTATTGGTAAAAGAATTTTCAAAATCGGTTTAGTAGATCCAGAGATTACTTCCTACAACGTCACAAACTTTACCTCTTTATAATATTAGTATAGAAGTACAGACAGACGACACGGTCGCAGTTCCATACCTATGTTGTATTATCCTTTAGCTATTTATGCAGTAAAAGGGAAAAGTCTTTTGTTTTACACATGAGACGATACATTTATTTATTTTGATAATAATTCATAATTGTTGATAATATGAAAAATAAACATGACCTAACGATTTCAATTATTTTTTTAATTAGATAAACTACTTTTTGTGACTTAAATATAAAAGTTAGACATATGCTGTCGCTTACTTTTTTGTAGGCATTATCAAGCTCTACAACTTTTCTCTAGAACTTCATCATATATCTCTCATCGTTAAGGCAGCGTTAGTTAGAAACATTTACGTTCGACCGTTTTTTTCCGATTTACTTTGGAAATCCGACTACCACGAAAAAGTCTTTTCATTTTTCGGATTAATATATATCCTATGACAGATTAATATATAGCCTATGATAACAGTAATTCCAGATTCTACTTAAAGGTATTTTATTGCTCTACTAAGTTTCACAGAAAATTAAGATAAAAAACTATGTTACTCGTAAGAACCATTAAGTTTAATTTTTCAATGGACATTGCCAGTCTCCGAGAATACTTTTGTCCGAATTCTTCCACAACTTCTTCAGCATGTAAACATCTCGATATGTCCCTATGTATATATATAGTAGCTAAACCATTCAGGCGCTCTTCTGTCATCGTCGTTCGGAGGTAAGTTTTTATATGTTTTAGTGATGAGAAGCTCCTCTCAACGCTGCAAGTAGACACTGGTATAGTAGCAAGAAATTTTAAAAGTATTTTTACGTTTGGGAAGAACTTATTCGCCTCTTGATGCACCTCTGCTGCTGTTTCCGGAAGGTGTTCCCTGCTACACCAAAGTTTCTTCCATAAAATGATTTCTCCCGACAAGAAAGCGGATGAGGCAAGTCACAACTGTATATACGCGTGCAGCTGCTACTACGGCTGTAGATTGGTTGTCTTCACAATGGAACCAGGAATAAGCGTGAATAAGTCAATAATCAAAGAATGATCATTTTTCAAAAAACGACTTTTTAGCTGTTCCAACACAAAATCAATGAAAGGAAGGTATATATTTAATCTGAAAAAAAACATGCTATTTTACAAAAAAACTGATTTTATGAAATGAAAGAAAAACTGTATCAAGCAATTGAAACATGATACAGTGGGTATTTAATTTGATTAATATTTGGCTGACCTGTAGTATTCCTTTACATCAGAGGCCTCAATATTTGAGAGTTGAAAGGACCGTTTTACAATTCTAGGTACTTGTATTGGAATGTCCAGAGATTCTACAAAAAGACACACCTCTTGAAAACTTTCTTTAAATTTTATTTCTTTGTACCTTTCCAGTGTTTTTATTACCGTTTCTACCATCTCGTAGCATAGGTTCTCTCGTAGCCTGTAGTTGTCGTGAGAGTGATACAGTAATTTCAAACACAACAGCGGTTTCAGTCAGAGATAAGACGAAATCGAATCGTAGAATTGATACGAGAAGACCTGCACTTTATAATGATGGAGATATTCTGTCCATTTCCTCAAGGAAAGGAACTGTACAATAGAGTCAAAGATCTCCTTAAATTTAAGAAGTGCATCATGCTTTTCAAACCAACGCGTGTCACTGAAGCCCTTTAATTTTACTCTTTTCTCCTCCGGGTGTTTTTCGAGAATAGCTCGTTTGATAAGTTCCGACCTTTTTGCTGACTCTCGCACAAAATCAGTTACACTACCTACAACTTCCATCATATTGCGAATACTCAGCAAGCTACAGGCTTTCAAGATAGCCAAGTTTAGTTTGTGTGCTGCACAATGCATGTAAACAGCAAGCGGTTGGACCTGCTTTAGGCGGGCTTGTACACCATTCAACTTTCCAGACATATTAGCGCCTCCATCATAACCTTGACCTCTCAAGTTCTCAATCTGCAGGCCGGCTCGATTTAATTCTTGAAGAATGTGATCGCTTAAAGCAGCACCACTCAAATCAACTGCAGATAAAAGCACATGAACTCTTCATGTAGTGTGCTCTTTTGTATATCCAAGTACCTGATGCATATACTCAGTTGCTCCTAGCATCTGTTTTTTCGTCGCCAAGTACAGCGTAATATTTTGCTTCTTTCACTTTTTTTATTATATTTTTCATAATTAGAGTATGGCAACATTCAATCAGCTGATTCTGGATTGGTTTACTTAGATATGTGGCATTTTTTGGAGCTGTCTCTAAATTTTGAGCTAAACTAACAGATTTTTAATATACAGTTTACCTAGTAACAAATCTGAAAGTTTTGTTTATTTATGTTTTGGGGGGGGCTTCAGCCCCTTAGCCCCCCCCTGGATCCGCCACTGTATATATATATATATATATATATATATATATATATATAATATATATATATATATATATATATATATATATTTATATATATATATATATATATATATATATATATATATATTATATTTAGGTATATATATATATATATATTATATATATAATATTATATATATATATATATATATATATATATATATATATATATAAATATATATATATAGTATATATATATATATATATATATATATATATATATATATATATATATATATATATATATATATATATATATATATATATATATATATATATATATATATATATATATATATATATATATATATATATATATATATATATATATATATATATATATATATATATATATATATATATATATATATATATATGATATATGGATGAATAGTGATCGTTAGTCGACTGCAAAAGGACCTTTAAACTTACATTGCACCTGTCGAAAGTCGTGCACATCCGTAAGTATATCTCATTCAAACATAAGCATTTCCCAATACAACCTGGGATTTCCTTCGCTACTTTTTAAGTAGCTTTTACTAATTTTATTTTAAATAAAAACATGATCCTATAAACGGATTTCTTTACAAACCTTATTATATATATATATATATATATATATATATATATATATATATATATATATATATATATATATATATATATATATATATATATATATATATATATATATATATATATATATATATATATATATATATATATATATATATATATATATATATATATATATATATATATATATATATATATATATATATATATATATATATATATATATATATATATGTATATATATATATATATATATATATATATATATATATATATATATATATATATATAGAAGTTTCTTATTTTATTTTATTTTTATTTTATTTTATTCTGGAACCAAACAGAACTACATACAATGCAATAAAAACCTATTTAAAAGTGACAAAAATCCATTAATGTGATTCCGAATATAAAGTATACAAAATGAACGCAATATAATTTTATATTGTTTCCGCTTGAGAATGGGGGGAATCAGGATGGGAAGTGAGGTGAAAGGGAGAGACAAAATAGATAAAAATATATTATGTATGTATATAAATATATTTATATTTAATTTTAGGTATGATATATAGTTATTATAATGAATATACTTGAGATAAAATTATGTCCTTGAAGTAAATTAAATGAAATATAATATGTATAAATGTTTTGTGATCATCTAGATAGACTCTAGAATTTTTTTTATTGAGTTCTTATGAGACGTTTTTGATGAGTGTAATATGTCCACACTTAAAAAGTCTGTATTATATTTATGACACGCTCTGTATAGAAATGCATTTTGAGATGCGTTGGTTTTCACCACAGGGAGATGAAATAGTCGATGCGATCGAACAGGGCGGGGAGGAACATAAAATTCAATGCGCTCCAAAATCGCGTTCGCATCGATGGAATTATTTACCAACCCATGCAAGAATACGGCATCGATCAAGACTCTACGGCTCTCCAATGACATTATATTGTGGGCTTTTAAGGATTCCTAATAGGAGCTGGGCTTAGTGAAAGAAGTGAAATTTAATCGCTTCACAAATCTTTTTTGTATCGATTCGATCCGCGATATGTAAGTCAAATATTGGGGATTCCAGACCACTGATGCAAATTCCAACTGACTTCTTACATAGGAATTATAGAGGGTTTTAAGCGTGTCAGTGGATTTGAATACCGATGATACCCTTAGAATAAAACCTAGTAATTTATATGCTTTTCTAATAATATTATCGATGTGTTCAGCGAATAGCATTTTCGTGTCAAGTGTAATCCCAAGATCTCGCACCGCTGATTCTCTTCCAACTATAGCGCCATTCAAGTTGTAGTCAAACATTATATTAGTATTTTTTCTGGAGTATGTACATTTGTTTACGTTAACGAAGAGACAGTTATCTGAACAATATTTCATAAGGCGGTTTATATCTGCCTGCAAATTAAGGCAGTCATTAATTGATCGGATCTCACTAAAAATCTTCGTGTCATCCGCATATATGACTATATTGGAATGTAGCATGCAATTGGTGATATCGTTGAGGTATAGAAGGAAAATAAGTGGTCCTAAGTGGGAGCCTTGCGGTACCCCTGAAGGAATTTCAGAAAACTCGGATTGATAACCCTGAACAACTACCGCTTGAGTCCGATATGCGATATACTAGGAAATCCAGCGATACAAGTCACCCCCAATCCCCAAAGCCCATAACTTTTTTAAAAGTAAGTCGTTATGATTAAGTTATGATTTATTTTATCAAATGCCTTAGAAAAATCTGTGTATAGAGCATCAACCTGTATACGTTTATCCATAGACTTAAGGACAGAATCAGTGAAGGTAATAAGGTTGGTTTCTACAGACCTTGATTTGAAAAATCCGTGTTGTTCTGGGACTATGACTGAACGAACAGCTGCGAATAATTGTTCGAATACGAGTTTTTCCATTAACTTACTAAATATTGGGAGTTTTGATATGGGACGATAATTTTGAACATTATCTCGCGAACCTTGCTTAAATATTGGACATATATATGCTTGTTTCCATATTTTGGGAAAAACGCCTTCTATTAATGATTTACGGAACAATGTCGTTAGTGGATAAGCCAAATTTAATGCACAGTTAAGGACGAATATAGGATGTATTTCATCAGAGCCAGCGGTTTTGTTTATATCTATTTTGCGCAAATAATTATAGGTTGTTTCCTCGTCAAATCGTACGTCGTATATGTCGACTGATTGTTGGTTGGGGTAACTAGGTACGCGGAAGTTAATATGAGGATCGTGGTTTTCATAAACTGATTGAAAATACTGAGAAAATAACTTGCATATATCCGGACCACTCGTGGCTACATCAGAATTAAAATTCATTTCGTACGGAATACCGGGGGTGGATCGTTTAGATTTTACATATTTCCAGAAGAATTTTGAGTTGTCTTTTATGTATTCTTCAGACTTCTCTATATAGGCTTCGCAAAGAAGACTATTTAATTCTTTATGGCGTCTTCTAAGTATTGAAAATGCCTCATAGTGGACGAGATTACCGGTTATCTTCCATTTACGGTGGAATTTGTGCTTTTCTTTGATTATTTTAATCAATGATGCATCATACCAAGGAGGAAATTGACGATGCGAAATAGTTTTCGACGGTACATGCTCGCTGATGATACCATTAAGGACTTTATAGAAACGTATGGTGGCTAATTCCATTTCGCAATTGTTAATTTTTGAGTCCCAGTCAACCTTTGATAGTGCTTCATTAATAAGTGAGTAATCTGCTTGCCCGAACAATTTTATGACTCGAGCATTACAGTTAAGTGATTTTAAGGAGATTGGAATCGAGATCAGAAGAGCTGGGTGGTATTCATCTATAGGAACAAAAGGATTTGAGCAAGTCTCAACTGTACATTCTAAATTACTAAGTACGAGGTCTAATATTCTATCCAACTTGTTATACTGAGTGTTATATTGATTCAAGAGCAGAAATGACAAGGTATCGATAAAATGGCAACTGAGACTGTCAGTATATTGAACTGGGATTGCACCACTTTCTGACGAGTTAATCCATTTGATCTTGGGGAAATTCCAATCTCCAACAATTACAAAATTATCGTCAGGATAATTACTTCGTATGTCACTTAATTTCATCAAAAAGGAATTAACATCTTCTTTCATTTCATTGAGCATATGGAGGTTTTTTTTATTTTTATTTCGATTTAATGGCACGTTGATAACAAACTCAGCCAATTGTATTATATTTTAAATGTTGGTAGCATTCGAAATTTGAATTATTTCGTAATGTCACTTTCATTTAGAAAACGGCTTTGCCGAAGTGATCAATAGTTTAATTTTTTATTTTTTCGCTTAACTCGTCTCAATTGAAGGCATTTTGTGTTGCATAAGGATAAGCCCTATTTATGAGATATATGGATGAATAGTGATCGTTAGTCGACTGCAAAAGGACCTTTAAACTTACATTGCACCGTCGAAAGTCGTGCACATCCGTAATTATATCTCATTCAAACATAAGCATTTCCCAATACAAGCTGGGATTTCCTTCGCTACTTTTTAAGTAGCTTTTACTAATTTTATTTTAAATAAAAACATCATCCTATATAGGTATATATATATATATATATATATATATATATATATATATATATATATATATATATATATATATATATATATATATATATATATATATATATATATATATATATATATATATATATATATATATATATATATATATA
This sequence comes from Micropterix aruncella, assembly GCA_944548615.1. Taxonomy (NCBI): domain Eukaryota; kingdom Metazoa; phylum Arthropoda; class Insecta; order Lepidoptera; family Micropterigidae; genus Micropterix; species Micropterix aruncella. Next base: position 4,358,901 of record OX155977.1, on the reverse strand, counting down.
TATATATATATATATATATATATATATATATATATATATATATATATATATATATATATATATATATATATATATATATATATATATATATATATATATATATATATATATATATATATATATATATATATATATATATATATATATATATATATATATATTTAAACTGTTGGGCAAAGATTGGATGGTTAATTTTACAAATTGGTATGTGGTTTTCGTGCCTCATTTTACTAAGCTTGATTATGCATCAAAGTTCTTCAGAATTAAGACCTTATAGAAACAGTTTTACGTGTCTTTGCTTACTGCGTTGACACTCTCTTCGAACAATCTGCTTGATCTGCCTCGCATCTTTTGCTACGATCGCTTTTGTGCTGATCATGGAAACTGGTGGTTCTATCTCCGGGATATTCAGGTCTTAATCGAGCCATTTTATGTGCCTGCTATTAAAACGCTAGTACACGTCGTCAAAAGCTTCGAAACAAACCTTTTTGTTTACAAGTTTCATTTGTTAAAAGTTTTATTCGTTTTGAAAATTCACTGACACTAAACTTGTCCAATTTATAATGTAAGAACTGTTCATTCCACTGCAATGACGATAACTTCTAAAACTGTTTATTTTTAACACTGTAAATACCTTTTCCCTCCTAATCTTAATTTCCTTTAAAACGGGGTAACCACGACTACCTGCAAAGAACGTGCTCAATTTAACCACGGGGGGACTCAGGGGGACGTGTGTTTTACTTTTTCATATTAGCTTTAAGGTATATTTTCGAACTAGTAAAACGAAGTCATGGTACTTTGTGGAACTTTTTTAACTCTAGCTTTTTTTTTCTTTAATAATAATAATGCTTTATTTAAGAGAAAGTAGTACAAAAATGATATCTTAAAAACTACCCAAAGTTGATATTTTTGCTAAAGTGAAACTTAATGTTTTTTTAAAAACCAAAATAGTGTTTCGTAAAAGTTACATTATATCTATACTACGAAAAACTATTATGTTATCAATAACTGCAGATTAAAGAACACACCTGACACTTTAATACCAATATTAAAAACATTAAATTTTTAAATGGAATACAAGCGCGGTAACTCCTTGAACAATTCAGGCGCATTTAAACGGTATGGGCCGCGCAGGGCCATGTAAAAGATTATTGACTTTACGCGCAGGCACAGGCAATTGTATTGCATTAAGAAAATTATTTTTTCCTCTGTATTGTGGACTGGTTTGTACAGAACGTTTTGAATGTATTTGTGGTTAGTTTGAAAAAAATATATTTTTTTATATTTTAGTCGTCGTAATTTAGTTATTCGGCCCTATGTGCGCCGCTTGAGGGGTTAAGCCGTGTTTAATGAGTCTAACTATATTGCTTGAACAGTGCTCTGTAGGCTTATATTTCCTAACCGATCCCTGGTGCCTGGTTAACATCACTAACCAGGAGTTAGCGAGCTGTCAAACGCTAGCTGCCAATTTTAGAGGTTAGATTTGATCGCGTCGCTTGTGCCCCAGTGTTTTGCTTATTTTGACTAAAATGTTTTCCGATATATTTGATGTTGATGAGGAAAGACGCGAAGGCCAGAGTATATGAACAAAAGCGTTTGGCAGTATGACAGCAGATGAGCTGAGAACGTCCCGTCCGCCATTTTGAACTGGGCTGTGATTGGTTGAGGCGAGCAATCTCGATTTCAGTTGTGTCTATGGTTATGTTCTTACAACTAGGCTGTCAACTACAACGGGCGAACCGTTTTAACGAATAATCGTTCTATCTACCGTGAAGTGAACGCAGAAGACTTAGGACAAAACAGTCCACCTTCAAGCTCCGCCAAATGCCCGCAAGAGGCCAACGCCTTATACGCGAGATAACCAGGTATGTTACCCAGCGGGCTTAAACTCGCGCCCTTACCTTCAGTTGTGACCAGATTACTCCGGTCTCTCGACTGGTTACGAGTTCGAGGTCGCTTGTGCGGTACTCTCCCTAACGAAGCGGTGAAACGGTGTAAACCGAATCTATCACGGACCACGGCATCCTTTGTCCGGCTGTTCACCCGGGATCGGGTAGCCGATGGTCGTTTTAAGAGCAGTTGCCGTAAGGTCAGCAACCAACCCCGCTCTAAAAGAAACAGTACTGCTTCCAGACTCCCCCGACTGTTAGTCAGAATGAACAGCCTGTGTGAACAGCCGGACAAAGGACGCTGTGGTCTGCGATAGATTCGGTATACACCGCTTCCAATCGAGAATCCGAACTCGGAACCAATCGAGAGACCGGAGTAATCTGGTCACAATTGGAAGTAAGGGCGTGAGTGTCGGCCCGCCAGGTAACATTCCTGGCTATCTCGCTGATAAGGCGTTGGCCTCTTATGGGCTTGTGACGTAGCTAGATAGTGGACTGTCTTTGTCCTCAAGTCTTCTACGCTCCCTCCAGGGAGATAGAACGAACAATTCGTTAAAACTTCCTGTGGTGACGGGTTCGCCCGTTGTTGTCGACAACTCTTGTTGTTGTTAGTCAGAATGCACAATCGATGCGGCTTACGCCGCACCGTGCGCAGACCGTCCAGGAGGCCCAGAAGGTTGATTCCTAGGAGAAACTAGCCCTAAGGCCAGAGTCCTGCCCGGGCTCGCACTTCATTCGTGGAGGTCGCCGGATGTGTGTTGACCCGCGAGTGTGACCAACCCTGAACAAATGGGTCTTCGTGGCCAACTCAGCAAGGGCCCACTATGCTCCCTATGGGAAGAAACAGTTCACTTGTTAGTTACGCCCCTCGCCAGTGAAAAGCCAACGCCTTACCGCAAGACACTGGATTTGCACGCAGCCTCGCGCCCTTACTATCAGTTTCGGCCAGATTTATTCGGCCTCCCGACTGGCTACGGGTTCGAGGTCGCTTTCTTGGTCCTCTCCATTACGTAGCGGTGATTCAGTATCTACCGAATCTATCGCGGACTACGGCATCCGTTGTCTGCCTACCACATGTCGGGAAAGAGTGGCCGAATTCGTCGTTTCAAGAGCGGTTGCCGTAAGGTTAACAACCGCACCGCTCTATAGGAAACAAAGCCGTTTGCGGGCGCCCTCGGTTATTAGTCGGAAGGTATAGTCGATTGGCTGACGCCACACGGTGCGCAAACCGTCTAGGAGCGCCCGAAGAGCGATTCCCAGCGTAACTGGCCTGCACTCCACGTGGAGGCTACCGGATGGGTGCTGGCTACCGGATGGGTCATAATAGCCCAACTCCATGTAGATGGATAGGCTTGGTGCTGAGCCGCCGCGGTCAAGAGGGGGGGGGGCATTTCTGTCTGTGCGGAGGATTTCTGTCTGTGCGGAGGACGCAAAGGGAAATCCCGCATTGCACACGCGTTTTTGCATCCTATCTATTAAATTAAAGCACTCTGGTAGCTAATGGGCCCTTGCTGAGTTGGTCATGAAGACACATTCTGTTCAGGGTTGGTGACACTCACGGGTCAACACCTATCCGACGGCCTCCACGCATGAAGTGCGAGCCTGGGTAGGACTCTGGCCTTTGGTTAGTTTCCCCTTGGAATCAATCTTCCGGCGCTCCTGGACGGTCTGCGCACCGTGCGGCGTAAGCCAATCGACTGTGCACTCTGACTAACAGTCGGGGGAGTCTGGAAGCAGTACTGTTTCCTATAGAGCGGGGATGGTTGCGGACCTTACGGCGACTGCTCTTAAACGACCATCGGCTACCCGATCCTGGGTGAACAGCCGGGCAAAGGACGCTGTGGTCCGCGATAGATTCGGTATACACCGTTTCACCGCTTCGTAAGGGAGAGGACCGCGCAAGCGACCTCGAACTCGTAACCAATCGAGAGACTGGAGTAATCTGGTCACAATTGGAAGTAAGGGCGTGAGTGTAAGCCCGCCGGGTAACACTCCTGGCTATCCCGCGGTTAAGGCGTTGGCCTCTTACGGGTTTGTGGCGGAGCTAGACGGTGGACTGTTTTGTCCAAGTCTTTCGCGCTCACTCCAGGGAGATAGAACGACTAATCGTTAAAACTTCCTGAGGTGATGGGCTCGCCCGCTGTAGTCGACAACCCTAGTTATTAAAGCACTCTAGATAAGGCGAGATAGGAAGTTACGGAAGAAGAAGAATATTTTCAACCAGCCCTCCCGATACTAGTAAGTTTATAGTATTTTTGTAGTATTTAAATTGCAATTTTCCAATATGATTCGTTTCTCGCCAGTGGCGCAACTAAGCCGGTGCAGCCGGTGCGGCGCACTGGGGCACACGGTAGTTCGGGGGGCCAAAATGGACGAGACCACAATTGTGACACTGCAACAAAGTACAGCCAACAAAGTACAAAAACAATTTTGAAACAAAGTACGAAGACAATTTTGAAGCGACCTCGCGCATTATAATTATTTTTTATATCGCGCATTACAATTAACAGTCACGCGCATTACAATTATTACTTTTTGTTAAATCTTTAACAATTGAAATTGCAAAACTTGGAACAATTTTTTATTTCTGCTGAATTTAAATATTTATAAATTTAATTTATTAGTTTATCTTATTTTTACCGCATAACATGTTGTTCCACTAGGTTAAGGTTAGCTGTAAGATATTGCTTTTAGGGAAAATAAAGCGTTCAATTATTATTGTTATTATTATTAAAACTGAGTTCGCGGCGGTGTTCGGGTTCGCCCGTTGCACTCACAACTTTAGTTGTTTTACATATAACGTACTTAATATATTTTTTTTCTTTTCAGACCTGCACTTTTGAAGAGTGGTTAACAGTTCCATGTACCTTATAAAACTCATCCCCTGACAAGCAATAGAAGAACTTCTGTAATGTGAACCTTAAAATATCTAAATTCTTAAGCATTCAATATTGTCAATTTTGCATTAAAACAAAATGTAAGTCAGTTATACCTAATTAAATCAATATATTTATTTCCTTATTTTTTTTATTAAATAATTTATTTATTTATTTATTTGGTAATTTACAATTATCTACAGTAAATGGACGTATACAATTATAATATCATAGCCGAGAATCCAGCAGCAAGAAACTGATAACACTTTATGCCAGAAACTGTCGCCAGTGATCCTATGAACTAGGCAATAGCCTGTTCTAAGGCGGACATTTAAATTGTTTAAAATATACCAGTGGTTCTCAAAGTGGGCGATAACGCCCCTTTGTGGCCTGTGGGCGCTAGTGGCCTAGAGGAAGCGGTAAGGGGCACAGAAAAAAATGGGGGGTGTTAAAGTGGTTTAGGGGGGCTATGGCTGAATTGTAATTTCATCTATTTAATATATTTAAATTCACTGAAATTAAAACCTAGTTATCTACTACACAACATCGATTATTTAGTTTATATTTCTGCCCTGTTTGATTGTATACAAATAAACATATTTAACATAGCTTTCGTCGGCTTTTTAACATAGTCTCCGGCGGCTTTAAAGATTTCTCCCCATGTCACATAAAGAAATGATTGTGTCCACACTCTTAACGCCTATACTTGACTACGGCGATGTTTGTTATATAGATGCCAGTGAGGTTATTTTGAATAAGCTGGAGCGTCTACAAAATATCTTACTCAGGTATGTATGTTTTTAATTTGCGAAAGTTCGACCACGTTAGCTGCTTTCGTGAGCAACTTCATTGGCTTCCTATTCGCGATCGAAGAAATTTTCATACGTTGTCGCTACTCTACAACATACTCAATAACCCCACTTCACCCTCCTATCAAAAGGAAAATTTCCACCCTTTGGGAGGCCACGGTCCCACTTCGATCAAGCCGGGATAACACACTCGCCATTCCGATACATCATTCTTCTGTTTACACGCCCTCTTTTACAGTCCATTCTGCTCGTTTATGGAATCAGCTCCCTCACTCTATCAGGCATGCACCTTCGCTGCATACTTTCAAAAAGTTGTAGAAGAAACATTTATTTTTACTTATTTAAACATTTATTTTTACTTTATTCCGATACATCATTCTTCTGTTTACACGCCCTCTTTTACAGTCCATTCTGCTCGTTTATGGAATCAGCTCCCTCACTCTATCAGGCATGCACCTTCGCTGCATACTTTCGAAAAGTTGTAGAAGAAACATTTATTTTTACACAGACACTAACCAAATACCCCACCTTGTCCTCTCCTTTATCCTTCCGGCAACCTTAGCATAAGTTACTGACATGTATCTGTATAAGTTTATTTTAAATTTATCTTTACTACTTCTTTGTGTATTGTACGGTTAAAACTAGCCTAAATTAGGAATTATTTTATCAAATGGATGACTGTAAGATATCGCTATAGCGATAAGTCCGCCATTTGTGCATAAATTGTCTTTTTTATAAAACCAGCGTAATATTCATTAAGTTATGTTTTGATAGCACAATAAAGTTATTCTATTCTATTATTCTATTCTATTCTTTCGTAGGATAGTCCGCGAGCAATCAAGTTTTAACAAGTTTTTGTTAAATAATGCGATTTGTGCAATCCTGTGTCAATCTTGTTCCTACTTGCTCAGTACGATTGAGCGTCGAATGAGATGAACGAGTTTGTGCATGTTTGTCTTATTCTTGTCGGTGCGTGCAGTATTTCAATCGTATATAAAAGCACGTAATATTTCTTTTATTTTCATTAGCGGTTTCGCGCGCAATCGTTGAGGAAGTAATTGAGCTCAACACTTTACTTACGTACTTATTTGTGAAAAGAAAATCATGTCGGAAGCAAAAAAGAAGAGACAGCAATACAAGGAATATACGAATTTATTGGATGAAGAAGAGACAGCAATACAAGGAATATACGAATATAGGAATAATACGAATTTATTGAAAATACCACAAGCTTACATCTTCGCTTTTGTGCCTTCTTTGTCTAAAAACATATTACTGTTACTTACTAAGATATGTACTCTTAATATTATAAAGTTGCGTTTTAAACTCCCACTGGTAAAAAAATCTCGTTTAGAATTAAGGGCTCTCTAGATAATCAATCATGCTTGTCAAGCATCGCGTCGCTTGCTGGGAGGGAATCGTAAACCGCAGGAAATAGCAAATATTTAAAAAATATATTTACTACAAATGCCTAATGTTGTAGTTTTATACCTGGGAGTCACATCATTCATCAATCAATTACGTCTAATTAACGTGACTCCCTGGTATAAACTACAAAAATAGGCATTTTTGGTAAATATTAAAAAATGTATTTGCATAATTCCTGCGGTTTATGATCCCCTCCCAGCCCGCGACGCGATGCTTGACAAGCATGCTTGATCGTCTAGAGAGCCCCGTAAAGCAATGAATGTCATTGTGGTTTTTAAGATGTTGAAAAGTAAAAAAAAATTGGGGGCCGCTGAAAAATAATTGATTTTCAAAGTGGGCGGTGGACGAAATAAGTTTAAAAACCACTGAAATATATTATGAACCAATATAAAAAAAAACCTAGGTGATGTAGAATATAGAAAATGTAGTAATGTAGAATAAAGAAATTCTTACAAGCTGGAAAATTAAATATAAAATTATGGTAATATAAAAGTGAAATTGATAAAATAAAATTGTTAAAGATGACAGCTAGTGTTTAGATAATGAAATGAAATGAAATGAAAATCTCTTTATTGCACAATAAAATAAGGTACAATGGCGGACTTATTGCTACACTACAGCAATATCTTCCAGTCAACCAACATGCTGGTGTGAAAAGAAGAGTAGGCAACAAATTATAGCCTAAAATTAAATTTGAAATTATAGCATATAATATACATTGTGTGTGTATCTAAAGTAAAATGTAAATATATAAATAAATTTTTGAGTTTGACATATTATATGTATGTATATGTATATACATACATATTTTGATATATTAACAAATAAATAAATAAATAAATAAGTAAATAAATAAACTGCCAAAATAAGGTAAGGAAAGGGAGGGGATAACGGAAAGGTTAGAATTTATGATTAATATTTATTGTGAAAGGAAGTGCTTTTTCAATGATTGCTTAAAGGTGAACAGCGAGCTAGCGCCTCGAATAGTTAAAGGAAGCTGATTCCACAGTCGAGCTGCATGTACGGAGAAGGAGTAGGAAAAAAAAGTGGTATTGTGTTTTGGGATACGTAGGATATTATTCTGACTTGAACGAAGTGGGAGACCATGACTTCCTAATCCGGTAAAAGCCTCGTTGAGGTAGGAGGGAGATGTAGGGTTGTGTAGGACATTATATAGAAGTGAAAGGATATGCAAATTTCTCCGGTCGAATGCAAATTTCTCTATACGAAGCCATTGCAATTTTGATCGGTACTCGGAAACATGGTCATACTTCCTCAGATTGAATATGTACCTTATGCAAACGTTCTGTAGGCGCTCAAGTTTATCCAGTCTGTTTTCGGTGAGATCCAAATATGCGACATCGGCATAGTCTAGTAATTGATAATCATAATTGCTTAAGAATAGAGTGAGATAATAAAACCTAATTATAAAAATTAAACATTAGTAAAAAAAAAAAATGGGAACTAACCCTTCGAGTAGCGGCATAACTTCATGGCAGACCGCAGCAATTTCGGCAGATTCGACAAAAAGGCAGATCGCGGCAGACTCGACAAAAAGTACTATAACTATGGAACTACTATAGCAATCATAAAAAGAATAACTGTGCAATGATCGCATTGAAATTTCATTAGAATATTAAAATCTGAATGAGAAAATCGAGAAAGTAAAAAAAACTCGGCATTTCTAACTTGTACTCGTCTTACGGAAAAATACGGAATCGTATTTAGAAATTGTAAATACTATCGTGATCCTTATTAGATTATATATCAAAGGTAATATTTCGTTTTGCTTATTTACATATACAAATATTAGATAAAAACGAATAAAAATTTTAATGATTTCTCGAAAAAAAAAATGATGATGTTTGACAAAGGAATTTCACCAGAAATAACCGCGAAATGACGCGTGAAATTATTCTAGCGGCCGTCTATGTATCTATGCCCTATGGTAATAATGAGATATTTTGTATGGATTTTAGGATGCGTTCGAATTAGAAAATAATATTACTGTGCGCTCCGGGAGCAAGCCGCCAATATTGGTCGTTAAGTAGTCAATGGTGTTCTGATGTCGGCAGCCTGGGCTCGACAGGTTCGCCCGTTGTAGTCAACACCGTCCAACTGCGCAGATATCGGGACATTTTAGTGTTTGTCGGGACGTCGGGACAGAGGACTCAATAACGGTGACAGTCCCGATATATCGCAACGAATGGCAGCCCAACAAGCATGAAAGGCATATAAGAAGTGCCGAATATAGCTTTAAGCTGAATAAAAGTCATGTAAAGGCGTTTAGATTAACTCTCAGCTATGTAAATGTGTCATTTAAAGCAATTTGGCTTATTTTACCTTTTAGTCATATAGTTTTGTCTTATAAAGCCTTTTAGTCGAATAAGGTTGGTATAATCGCTATAAAGCATACAATTTATAACCCTTTTATAAATAACAGCTGTGTATTAGTCGAATAAATAAGCTTTTTAGAACAAACAAAATAAAGCTACTACATTACCCTTACTCCACCAAAGGCTGTATATTGGTTACAAGGCCCACCCTTATACAGCTTATAGTCATATTGGAGTGCAATAGTAATTGATTATGTAATTTTATGATTTTTTTTAAATTGTATTGAAAAATTTGAAAGAAAATATATTATTTAATTTATTTTGAATATTATTATTTTTTGCCGTAGTTGAATTAAAAAATATGTAGTTTAGATAAAAACAAGAGAATGGTAAGACAATATAATTTGCAGACTGACAGACTGACAGACGCATTGACATATCAATGACCTAGTTTTTAGAGTAATGATTAATTTCTACATACATTGTTTATTGCCCTAAGTTAAGTCCTAATATTATTAGATACTATTTTTTTTCTCTTTTAACATATGTAGTTTAAAGTATGCACAAGCCACTATTTTCTTGGTACGCTTGCCTTAGTACGGGCCTAGGAATAGTTAGGCAGCGTTGATCTAAAGAAGGACTGGGCTGCGGTACTTTCTTTTTTGCTACTATTTATAACCGAGCCTCTAATGATAATATGTAATGTAGGTACTGTAGTTTTACAAAATGCGCATTTCTTTAAATAAATAAAAAATAAAAAAATAGGTTTACCTAAAAAAATCTTTTTATATAAAAATTAGGAAACATGAAAAAAAAACACAAAACTAAAAGCTCCTGAACCACTAAAAATCGCTGAATATGGGGATCATTTAGATAGGTAATGAGACCCTCTATCACCACGCCCCGTTTGATCGTTTACTTTTGGAATAACCTATATGAGCCACAAAATGTCGTGTCACTCGCAGCCGATAGTTTAATGAGTCTTATTAAAAGTCATTTACGAAAAAACTTCGTCAAATAACAATCAACTATTAAAGAATTAATTAACCGTTTAGCGCCTCGCTAATCACGCTAATATAGTCCAATGACGATAGAAGTTTTCGAAGAAACGACGAAAATATTTGAATAAATCATGAAGTTATATGAACAATCGCATGCGGTTTGAAGGCGTTGTCTACAAGTCAGTTTTATACTTACTACTTACTATTCGACTGACTGAACTAACCGTATGTATGGCTTCTGATATTATTACGATTTTACGAATACTAAAAATAAATAGGTGAAAGATAAGACAATAAAACTTCTTGTAACCAGTGCCAGTTTTATAAGTATAGACTTATAGACTATAAGTCTAAACTTATAAAGTATAGACTATAAGTAAGACTTTGCTTTTCCTAAGTATAGGCCTGCCTTTTCTTAACCCTTCGTCTACGAAACGATCAAAACCGTTGACTACGTAACGACCAATATTGGCGACTTGCTCCCGGAGCGCACAGTAATATTATTTTCTAATTCGAACGCATCCTAAAATACATACCAAATATCTCATTATTACCATAGATACATAGACGGCCGCTAGAATAATTTCACGCGTCATTTCGCGGTTATTTCTGGTAAAATTCCTTTGTCAAACATCATCATTTTTTTTTTTCGAGAAATCATCAAAAATTTTATTGGTTTTTATGAGTTAATATCTAAATATTTTTGTATGTAAATAAGCAAAACGAAATATTACCTTTGATAGAGAATCTAATAAAGATCACTATAGTATTTACAATTTCTAAATAGGGTGTCGTTTTTTCCGTAAGACAAGTACAAGTTAGAAATGCCGATTTTTTTCACTTTTACGAATTTCTCATATTTATTCATAATTATCTAATTGTTTTACAAAATGAGATCTCAAAATTATATATACAAAATTTCTATGTTATCATTGTATAATTATTCTTTTTATGATTGCTATAGTGGTTCCCTAGTTATAGTACTTTTTGTCGAGCGCGGCGATATTGCAAGAAATTCCAATAAATTGCCGCGGTCTGCCATGAAGTTATGCCGCTACTTGAAGGGTTAAGTATAGGCCACTTGACTTTTTGCCGCCCTTTTCCTCGTACTTATCTTGTAATTATTTATTTATCTTGCATTACACTTGTATTTATTTATCTCTAGGAGTTTTTAAGCCAAATGTTTTGAAAATCCAAACGAAGTAGTCGTACAATAAAAGTGTAATGAAACAAGAATTACACTTTTTATGGTATTTTTTGAAAATTTATATATCCTTCTTCATCTGGAAAAAGAGATCTTGCGCATTCATAATACTTTACCTCCGCGTCGGTTGGTAGGCCAGTAAAGCAAAGAACTAGATTAACATACCGCTATAGCAGGTGTTTGACGCTATTTTTAAACGACTGCAAAATAATTTAATACAAAATTTAAATTAAAAAAAACTACTTCATTTTTTAAGAAAGTGCAACAGGTATTTCATGGTAAAACTAAGAAAGGGTTATCATGATTGAATGCGTATACAAAATTTCGTGTCTGTGCTGTTGATCCTTGAGGAGTTCCCTCGTTGGAAGTCAACCCTGGGTGCCGCAGTCCTGTCTTGGTGAAACTTAGAACGTGCTATCATAATTGAATGCGTATCCGCTGTTGACTGTTGAGGAGTCCCCTTGTCCGGAGCCAACCCTGAGCTCAGCAGCCGTGCCATGATGAAACTTACTACTCTGTCTAAAAAGTACCAGGAATTATTAAATAAAACACACAATTTTCGTTTAATCGTCAATGTTTATTTTGTCACCTTCAAAGCAGTCTCCATTTGATGCAACACACATTCGCCAGCGTTTTACCAATCTTCAAAACACTTTTTGTAAGCGTTTTTCGGTATAGCCTTCAATTCCTTCCACGAATTTTCTTTAACCCCTAGAGCCCCGATTGGCCGATATCGGCCAAAACACGATTCAGCGTGACGGCCCCGTTTTAATTTTATTTTAATTTAATTTGTTTTGTTTTAATATGTTTTATTATGTTATAATGTTTTATTTTAATTATGGATACAGTGGTTTGGCAGTAATTAATGTTTTGGGGAGACAGTGTCATAATTCAATTTTTTGACTAATTTTTACTAAAATTTTTTGGGACATCAACTTGTCAATCGGCTGAGAGGCCGAGGCCTGAAGGGTTAATGGACTCTATGGACTCAAAACGGGTACCACGAAGAGGCAATTTTAGTTTTAGGAACAGAAAGAAGTCTGACGGGGCCAAATCTGGTGAATACGGTGGTTGATCAATTGTATTTGTCGCGGTTTTGGCCTTAAATTCGGTCACAATAGCTTCTCTATGCGACGGTGCATTATCGTCGTGGAAAATCCACGAATTGTTGATCCACAATTCAGGCCGTTTTTGACGGATTTTCTCACGTAAACGCTTCAAAACGGCCAAATAATATTCCTTATTGACCGTTAGTCCTTCTGGAATGAATTCGTAATAGACTAAACCGCGAATATCAAAGAAAACAATGAGCATCACTTTGACTTTTAAACGACTTTGTCGTGGTTTTTTCGGTTTTGGCTCGTTTTTTGTCCTCCACTCTGATGCCTGTTGACTTGTTTGCATATCAAATTCATAGACCCATGTCTCATCGCCAGTTATAATGCGTTCTATGAATGTGGGATCAGAATCGACGCGATCCAGCATGTCTAAAGAAGTTTGTTTGCGGTACTGTTGTTGTAAAAAATTCAACTCCTTTGGAACGAGCCGAGCGGCGATGCGTCTCAAGCCCAATTTATCTACCAAAATCGAGCGAATGGACTCATGAGACTTCAAGTTCAGGTCACGTGCTATCTCTCTTAAGCTTGAATGGCGATTACGGAGCACAATTTCCTTGACTTTTTCGATATTTTCGACTTTTGAAGAGGTCGAAGGTCGCTCGGAACGAGGGTTGTCTTCGACGATCTCTCGAAGTTCAACACTTTGGTTCATTGTGAAAATCGTGACGCACTACTAAGGTGTACAATTCAATTGCTGTTCTAATCAAAATGGCTGACAGTTCGCGCGCATTCTAGGCATAGAGTAAATAAAGACAGTTCTACCGACTTAAGTTTTTTTTTTTTTATCATTAACAGAACCTTTTTAAATTCTGAATTCCTGGAACTTTTTAGACAGAAGGTATAACGGGCTATCATAATTGAATGCGTATACAAAATTTTGTGTCTGTGATGTTGACCGTTGACGAGTCCCCTCGTCGGGAGCCAATCCTGGGTGCAGAGTCAGGTTATGCTTACCATAAAAATGCATAGTCATCGGAACTGCACCAACGCGTAAAACTTCATAGGATAAGAGGAAGTGGTTCTAATTCTGCTTGCTTGTAGATAGGATAAGAGGATAGTGGTAGGATAGGATGGTAGGATAAGAGGAAGAGGTTCTAATTCTGTAAATAAAAGCTTGTAAAAAGGAGGTTATCAATTCGGTTTCATAAATTACGGTCTAATACCGTTAAAACTTCCCGAGGGACGGGTTCGCCCGTTGTAGTTGACAGCTCTAGTTGCCGAATTGAAACTAATTTTGTTTCTGCTATACATATCAAGCTCTGTGAATTTGTGAATATATGAACGTGGCAATTGATTAAGCATTGAATTGCGTGTGTAATTAGACGTGTCGTCTCGAGGGCTCGAATAACTGCATAGATCGGGTCTTACGTTGCGGCACCTTCAGAGCGATACTTAAAACTAGGTTTCTTTAACAGCTCTAGTTGCGCACATGGGCGGTGGACTGGGCGGTGGACTGCTCAAGTCTTCTGCGCTCACCTCACGGGAGACAGAACGATAAATATCGTTAAAACTTTCTGAGGTGACGGGTTCGCCCGTTGTAGTTGACAGCATGGGCGGATCGGCCCTGTGGATGGGTAAGATGGAACGTGTTTGAACCCTACAACTTTTATTTTATTTCCAGATATCCTCAGCTACTCATGCTATCAATCCTATAACCATTATTATTCAAGATGACCGCAACATTGGTAAAAGTTCCGAAAATAAGGGCCAGGAGGAGTTTGGATCTCCATTTGGCGGTTTTGCGCGCTTTTGGATACTATCCATTGGACCCAAATCACTGGTCGAAAAGGGTCTTAGGCTTACATCAGATATACTCTGCCATTATGTGTAGCGGTGCCTTGCTGTACTATGCGTTTGAGCTGAGATTTTTAGCAGAGGTAAGGTTATAGGCCACAATGCCTATATAGGTTATAGGTTAATGTATGCCAGACAGCACCTAACAGAAACCGCAACTAGAGCGGACATTCACTCTCACCATATACGCGGTAATTCCCTTTTATGCATACCCCGAACAAGACTGGCAAAAGTACAGAAGAGCTACTTATACCTTAGCATTAAATTCTACAATTTACTCCCTAGCACTATCAAACAACTGGAGGACAAACAATTAAAAAAAACATTAAGGAGATGCTGATAGGAGACCCTTTCTATAATCTGACCGAATTCGAGGGCCATGACTTTGCAAATATTGTACCAATTTGAATGATAATTATATATGTATGTACTTTTAGTATTTAAATGTAAGATTTAGCTTTAGTTTGATTATTTAACAATTTACTTACTACTTTGGATGTTTATATTTATACCTATATAAAACACAAATATTTTGACACGTCCAAGAGCGGTTTTTATCTGCCAATTGGACACAACGTAAATGTAATGTAATGTAATGAGTTTCCTGAATGAATAAGAAATAACTTTAACATATCGTTTGTATCACCCCAAGACTTTCCCCGCAAGTGGCCAAGGAATTATGGAAGAATTGTGCACAGATTTTACAAAGAGTTTCGGGGGGTCCACCTAAACTCGCCAGATCTTAGGAAATCTTGATCTAACTAACACAAAATTTTCAGCATTTGCACGAAGTGGACGTCGTCACTCCATCGTATGCTTTATTGTTGACGCACCTCGTTTCAATTGGCAAACAGCTCATACTGAGGTATAAGGCATCTAAAATCATGACATTGATCAACGAAATTGATGGTAAGTTGTCGTCGAATGATGTATTTAACCTGTAACTGGTAGGTTGGTAAAACATACCCAGGTAAACCATTGATATGCCACTCCTCCAGAGGGTTTGGATAATGTCTTTATCATTGCGACTATCTTCAAACTAGAATAGTAATAGACTATCTTGAGGGCAGAAGATACTATAGCGGCCGTTTATTCGTTTCGAAAATTATGGTTATGTTATACCTAATCTCACCAGATATGCAACTGTTCACTCACTAACTTTTACTCTAGAAATCCGCCATTTCCTCTACTGACTACCTTTCACTATAAAATTTCCCCTATTTCCTCTTTTCACTACCTTTCACTGTAGAATTGTCCCATTCCTTTTACTCACTACCTTTCGCTCTAGAAATCTCCCATTCCTTCTACTCAACCTAACCTACCTTAGACTCTAGAATTCTCCTATTTCCTTTACTCACTACCTTTTACTCTAGATTTTTCCCATTCCCTCTACTCACTAAATTCAACTCTAGAATTCCCCCATGTACTCTACTCACTACCTTATATCCTAGAATTCTGCCATTCCCGTTATTCACTACCTTTTATTCTACAATTCTACCATTCCCTCTACTCACTACATTTTACTCTACAATTCTCCCATTTCCTCTAGAACTCTCCCATTCCTTCTGCTCACTCATACACTCTAGAATTCTCCCATTTCCTTTAATCACTACCTTTTACTCTAGATTTTTCCCATTCCCTCTGCTCACTAAATTCAACTCTATAATTCCCCCATTTACTCTACTCACTACCTTACGTCCTAGAATTCTCCCTTTCCCGTTACTCACTACCTTTTACTCTACAATTCTACCATTCCCTCTACTCACTACATTTCACTCTAGAATTCTCCCGTTTCCTTTACTCACTACCTCTCCTCTAGAATTCCTCCATTTCCTCTACTCACAACATTTCACTAGAAATACGCCATTCCTACTACTCAATACCTTTAACAGAATATTTCCCATATTCCTTCTTCTTACTACCTACCTTTCACTCGAAAATTTGCTTTTTATAGGTCCTTTTTTCAACCAAGGATATAGAGCCCATAACGAAATACTCGAGCAGATGGTAACCGATTCCAGGAGAGTCATGATATTATACGTTGGTTCCGCAGTATTCACTTCTATAGTATGGACTGTGCAGCCATTTTTAGACAAGAAAAGTCTACATTTACCATTTTGGGCATCTTTTCCGTTCGACGAAGATAAAACACCTTGGTAAGAACACAGACAGATTATATTTGCGATTCCCGGGGATTAGTCCGTAACAGAGTATTCGACATTATATCAGTAACTAAGCATTCGTCCTAAAGAGGCAGGAAATGATTACTATATCGGTGAAAGAAAGAATGATTATTTATTTCCATTAAATTGCAATAAATTAATCTTAAAACTAGTAACTGAATTTAACAGGGAATCATATAACGTAAATTACTCTAAACATATTCCAATTATCAAAAAATCGGTTGTGTTATTTTAAGACTTTCCCGGCAAGTCATCAAATTCCACTGAGTGCCAAACTAGGAACCCCCCCTCCCATTCAATCCCTCCCTCTAAACCCCCAATACCCTCCATTGGGAGGGGTCGCCCCCCAAACTCCCCTTCCCAAGTTCTCCTCCCCTCTCCCACCCTTCCCCCTCCCCTCAAACCTTCCCACTACCGTTCCTCCTTCCCCTCCTCCTCTTCCCTTCCCCCCTCCTCATAAACATATTACCAATATATTAGCATATACTGCCATATATTTTGTCTGGTATATTTTAAACAAGTATTGTTATTTAGAAATGAAATGAATAAAAACAAAAATTTACCTACTTTTCGAATAAACCCAAATCCGTTTTAAGTTACACCATGACATGGCTGCTGCACCCAGGGTTGGCTCCTGACGAGGGGACTCCTCAACAGGTCAACAGCAGACACGAAATTTTGTACATGTATTTAATTACGACAGCCCATTCTAAGTTTCACCAAGACAGGACTGCGGCACCCAGGGTTGGATCCCGTGGAGGGGACTCTTCAACGGTCAACAGCACAGATACGAAATTTTGTATATGCTTTCAATTATGATAGCCTGTTATAAGTTTCACCATGACATTGCTGCTGCGCCCAGGGTTGGCTCGGGCATAGCATTTTAATAAAAACTTGTTTTTAAAAATGTGTTTTTACCATTAAATAAATAAAATAAAATACAAACGGAGCTGCCATGGAATTCACCGACCGGAGTCGGGCCCATCATAATACTATTTTTTTACACTTCTGGGGGGTGAGCAGTGGATTCCGGACTAACGACCGGCTGTGGTAGGTTTAGGACTGCTGTTTTGCCACACGTGAGCGTTTACCTTACCACCCATTCACTTCCCCTTCGAAGCCATAGAATTTGAGATACGCAAATCGCGGTTTTAGATAATTTTTCTAGGAAAGAGTTGATTATTTTTCTGGAAAGGCCAAGATCTTTAAAGAGGTGAAATAGAGATTTAGCTGGCAGGCCACGAGCGCCAACTTCCACCGCGTGAAGGTGAACAGTGAAGCCGTTCCGTGTTACGGCATTTGCGAGATGATGGTATTTATTTAATTTGTACTCGTGGTATTTTAGGATATTTGATTCCCATGGAACAGTTAATTCTACAATAAGGGCCCGAGATAGAGAGTAAAGAGTTATATCTGGACGGAGGGCTGTGCATCCGAGACTTTCAGGGAATTTATACTGCTTAGAGACCGAATCAACCTCCAGAATCCAATCTAAAGCTTTCTCAATTATTGAGAAAAGTTTTGTAGTTAAATGTTTTTTGCCTTTAGAGCCATCCCGCACAAACTGTATTGGGGGTTTGGAGGGTACTGTCAAACCCATGTTGGCACAAGCCACTGAGGGGCTAATTACCTCGCGAATAACAGCGAGAACTTTGTCATGGCAATTTATTAGAGTTTCAGAACTTTATTCTTCATTGCAGGTTTCAAGTTGCGTACTTCTATGAGTTCTTCGTGGTGTTCATGCAGAGCTTCGTGAACACCACGACAGACTCCCTCATTTGCGCTTTGATAGCCAACGCCAGCGCCCAGTTCAAAATCGTATGCTACAACATCGAAAAAATCGTTGAAATAGCAAATGATAAAATTGTAGAAGAGAGCTTGGAGCCAACTATGGAGATGTTTGATGGAATCGTCGAGTTCGAATTGATCAAATGTCTGAAACACCATAATTATATCACTGTGTAAGTATTCAATC
Organism: Micropterix aruncella; assembly: GCA_944548615.1. Classification (NCBI taxonomy): domain Eukaryota; kingdom Metazoa; phylum Arthropoda; class Insecta; order Lepidoptera; family Micropterigidae; genus Micropterix; species Micropterix aruncella. The sequence goes on along the minus strand of OX155977.1, from coordinate 4,340,288 downwards.
AGGACAGGAGCCGGACTATTATAGCTAGATACCGAGACGGGACTATTTTGGCCTAAGCTTGACTATGAACCCGCCACCCCAGGAAGGTATAACGTTACTGATCGGTCTTTCAATCGACGAAACAGTCCACCATCTACAGTCCGCGTGCAAACTCCGAGGAATCAGGGGCTGGGAAAGCGAGTGGATGACACTGCCCCGACCGTCGGTTCATACCCCGCAATCTACCAGTACAATAGTTGCAAACTACAACGGGCGAACCCGTCATCTCAGGAAGTTTTAACGAAATATCGACTATCTAACTATCTAACGAAATAAGACTTAGGACAAAACAGTCCACCGTCTAGTTACGCCACATGCCCGTAAGAACCTAACGCCTTAACGCGAGATAACCAGGTTATCCACCCAGCTCGTCGACACTCGCGCCCTTACTTCCGGTTGCAACCAGATTACTCCGGTCTCCGGACTGGTTACTCTTTCAGTACTAAGTACTAGGAGAGTGCGGGATATGAAGCGACGGTCGGGGGGGTCAGCCTACTTTCCAGAACCCCGATTCCTCGGAGCTTGAGTCGTACCCTGGCTCGCACTTCTGCGTGGAGGCCGCCGGATGGGTGTTGACCCGTGCGTTTGACCTACGCTTAACACATGGGTCAAGTGGCCTAACTGCAACAGGACCCATTAGCTCCGTGCTTATTGACACATGACAATATCTTACAACTAACGTAATCACAGTGCAGTTGAGTTTGTCTGCATAAAATACCTACAAACTACTATATTTAATACTAAGAATGCCCGAGGAGAGGAAAATGAGAGAGGAATAGGAGAAAGAGAAAAAGAGAAACTGGCTACTTCTTAGAATAGTAAATAGTAGGTTTTGGGGTGAGCCTTGAATGTTTAGGTGAGTAAAGAAGTAAAGAAGGTGAGTAAAGAAGGCGAGTTTCGTATATTTGCTGAGAGATCGTTCTAGAGTCTTCCACCGTGGACGCAGAAAGAGTAGGAGTGAAAATCAATATTACGACAGGGCTTTTACGCAGTCCTTTCGCGTGTCACGTCAAGACATAATCTTTACGTCTTGGAATCAGCTTAAACAGACAACATAGGGGAGCGCAGGGCAATGAGCGCGGGCGGGTAATGGGAGCGATGGCAATTGGACGTAGCCTATATGCACAATCGGGTTACCTTAAGCACTCGGCCCTTCCCGTCAACCATCGGCAATGGATGAAGTGCGAGCCTGGGTAGGACTCTGGCCTCAGGGTTAGTTTCCCCTGGGAATCAACCTTCTGGCGCTCCTGGACGGTCCGCGCACCGTGCGGCATAAGCCAATCGATTGCGCACTCTGACTAACAGTCGGGGGAGTCTGGAAGCAGTACTGTTTCCTATAGAGCGGGGGCGGTTGCGGATCTTACGGCGACTACTCTTGAAACGACCATCGGCTACCCGATCCCGGGTGAACAGCCGGGCAAAGGGTGCCGTGGTCCGCGATAGATTCGGTATACACCGTTTCACCGCTTCGTAAGGGAGAGGACCGCGCAAGCGACCTCGAACTCGTAACCAATCGAGAGACTGGAGTAATCTGGTCGCAATTGGAAGTAAGGGCGTGAGTGTAAGTAGGAAATTGAGTAACCCTCTGTTCGACACTGTAACCTCATGCCGAACAAAATTTAAAACTCTTCCCGTGTGAAGCCGGTGAGGGCAGCTTGTAATATATATTTTTATTATTTCAGTTTCGCTTTAGAAATCGAGGACACATTCCACTTTGCCATTTTTCTGCAATTTTTGGCAAGTGCGACCATTATATGCGCGACCGCTTACAGAATGTCCGTCGTGAGTATGGTCACTTCCTCGTGGCTTATGTTTCTCGGTTCATTGAACCATTATTCTTATGATATTACTATTTATGTATTTAATTGCTTATTTAATTAATTAATTATTTAACACATTTTCAAACCATACATCTTACTAATATTCATATTCATTTATGATTATTGCATTTATATTCATAATATTTTTTAAAAACCGGTTGGGTCACCCCAAGACTTTCCCGACAACCAGACAACTCCTCGCACACCAAACCCTTTAATTAAAGCCCCATACAAACACCCACCCCTTCCACTTCCTTTCCCCTTCCCCTACCCTCCATACCTCTTTCCCCTCCTCTCCCCTTCTCCTTCCCCCAAACCCCATCCTTCTCCTAACAACCCTCTCTCCTCCCTTCCCCCCACCCCCCCTCCCTTTCTACCCTCAGTCAAACCCCCCCCCCCCCAACTAATAATAACAGTAACGTATTTACCATTGGAAAGATCTGCGTGTCACGAATTGCTTGCACGTGTCACTAATTTCAAGATATCTCTATAACTATACAACCCAAAAAATACAGTAAATGGTTAATTTTATCTTTATTTACCACCCGTGATAATGGATTATTTCATTTTGAGGAGGATCCTGTTGTTAGTGCTCACGTCTTTAACAAACACTGCCTAATAATTATTTTTCTTTTTTTGGGATATAAAAGCAGTTATTGTAGCTTAAATATGAAAGTTGCACAGTCTCTCTTGCACAGTCTCTCCTCTTACCTTTCCTTGACTATGCAGATGTGGCTTATCTCGATTTATCAGAGGAACTGCTCAACAAACTTGAACGTTTGCAAAATGTATGCATACGATTCATCTTCGGTCTACGTAAGTATGATCACGTGTCCGACTATATGGCACACTTAAAGTGGTTGCCAGTAAGCCAAAGAAGAAATGTTCATATAGTTGCTCTCCTATATCGTGTACTCTCCCAATTAAAACCATCCTATCTCCACGAGCTTTTTGAACCACTTAGTTTCATCGGTCTCGTACTTCGGTCAGCCTCTGACAGTTTATTAAAAATTCCGAGTCATAATAGTGATTTTTATTCCTATTCTTTCTGTGTCCATGGTGCAAGACTCTGGAACGATCTCCCAGCAAATATACGAAACTCGCCTTCTTTACCATCGCTTAAGACTCACCTTATGCAAATAAAGGGTTTATTATTATTATTATAAAATTGGATATATTATTATGCTGTCGTCGAGCGAAATTTTTTATAGATCTCTTCGAGGCCGATATTTTTGTCATATATTTTTTTCACATAATATATTAAACTGTTTCGTCAGTGCAAGCCGATAAAACAACTCACCAGCTCATTTTTCTCCGACTTGATTTACAAATATCGTGATTTCGTATTGATTCCAATATCTACCGCAATTAAATATAGCGTAAAATACTCGTCGATAATGGAGCTTTCCATTAGTATAAGAATTTTTGAAATCGGATCAGTAGTTTCGGAGATTACCCCCTACATACAAACTTACAAACATTACTTCTTTATAATATTAGTAGAGATGATGTTGGTAATAGAAAATGCTCTTTCTACAGCTTATTTGAAAATGGCAAGCTCAACTCTGCCAAAGCAAGCCTGGAAATGTGGTCATACGCAGACTCATCAATAACGGATCATCTGAAAGACAATGGGCAAAAATATATGGGCGCTGGGCCCACCTCTCCGATAACAATAACGTATTTACTATTGGATCTATTTATCTAAAATATTTATGACTACGTTTATTTATACCTCAATTATGAGCCGTTTCGGAGCTTCGAAGGTCGGAATCTTCTAAAATATGGCTTATTACACGAAAACCCAATGTTACCATGAAGTCAATTATTAATTTAAAATATATTATTTGCAGTGAAGATCCATAGAAGATAGTATATTAGGATGTACGGTCACTGGGCACACTATAGGCACACAGGGCACACTTATGCCAAGTATAAAAATAATCTCCCTCCTATCAATATCGACAACATCGTTGTCCCATGCAGTTCTGTAAAAGACCTTGGCCTGCTCATTGATGAAAACTTATCTTGGCATCATCAAGTAAGTGAGGTCAGTCGCAGAGTCTTTGCAAGTCTTCATTCTTTTAAACGTGTTCAGAATCTCTTACCTCTTTGTATTAAACGCCAAATGGCACAATCTTTTCTTTTACCGCTAATTAACTACGCTGATGTGGCCTACCTAGATGCGAATGAAGAACTACTCGATAAGCTAGATAGGATTCAAAACGCGTGTATTCGCTTTGTTTATTCCCTGAAGAAGTTTGATCACATACTTTCGCAGGCAAATAGAGTGGCTTCCCATTAGACTATGTCGGGAATTTCACATACTCGTCCTACTCTTCTGCGTACTACAGACAAACTGTCCTACTTATCTATATACTCTCTTCTCTCCGCTTTCATCTCATGGCCTTCCATTGCGCTCTCAGGAAAATCCATTACTGGCTATACCTCAGTATTTATCAACTTTCATGTCTAGGTCTTCCGCAGTGCAGGCGGCCCGACTCTGGAATTCCGTGCCTTTACCGATAAGACAACTTGAAAACCTGAGCGGGTTTAAAAAATCATTAAATATACATTTACTTCCCCTCCCGTCTCCTTTGCTTGTCCTTCTATTCCACTCCTCCCTTCAATATCGAGTTGGCATACGTTACTAATCACAGTTTTATATTTTATCCTATGATGACTATTATGTAAGTGTATTCATTTATTACTTGTGAATAAATTTGCCCACATAAACCTTTAGTCACAATAACCCTGGCGGTATGGCCGTAAGATATTGCCACTTGGCAATAAGCCCACCACATTGTACTCTTATGTGTGTGCAATAAAGCTTTTCTAACAAACAAACAAACTCTGTTGAACAGCTGACCTTATTAACTTACAAACGCCAGTAAATAGAGCGGCAATGAAACTATGAGACACATTACAGAGTTCAAGCAACATATCCCAGTATTTCCGCTATTCATACTGCTGACAAACTTTTACTTTTTAGACGATAATTCTTAGGAATATATAGTTTGTACTCACACAGCGTATGCACTTTATCGTTTCGGGTATTCTGCAAAGGTTTTCGTTTAAACATTTCTTAAAAATACAATGCCTGGATGTGTTAGGTGCCCTAGGGGATATCAGGTAATTAGTCATATTTAATAAGATATGACTCAGAAACGGCTCATAATTGAGATCAGTCGTTCTAGTAATAATGTTCGACAAAAAGCACTCTTTCTATTGGTAGTTGATTTACAGTTATTGGAAAAGTGGGCCCAAAATGCCCATTCTTTTTTGTCTATGTCGCAAGAACGTAATGTATAATTATCCTACCCCAAAACTCCCATCTCCAATGTTTCTCGTCTCAACATTTAGATGTTTTATAGATATCAAGTTAGATTATGTAATATTGTGTAGTAGTAGTAGTAGTAGTAAACGGAGTGGGGGGCTTGTTTCGAGCCCTTGCTGTCACCTGGATCTATAAGATCTTTTGTAACTACCCACTTTGTGTTTGGGTCCGTGGTCCGCTAGTAGCCCAGTACTGCTTACCAGTCCAAGCAGATCACTTACCTTCAAGTTGGGCAGATCGCTGGGTTCAAGAAAGGCTCATCCCAGTAAACTGTGTCTTTTTGCGGCAAGGCCTGGGCAGCGACCAAGGATGTGTATTCTGTCTTCAGGTTCTTCGACACATTTTCGGCAGTTTAAGTAACAAACTGCCCAGAGAGAATACAATATTTCGTTTTCGAAGAAACTTCATAAAGTAGAAGCTATATAAGGCGCAATCAACAAGGAGTAAAACTAAAACCATCAACAATTAAAATAATCAATATCAGAAATGATCAAACAAAAGCAATATCAAGTATGGCCTTGGTTTTTTTTGGAAGTGGTTGCTCCATCATGGCTTTTGCCTGGCGACATCTCTGGCTCTGTTTCTAGGATGCCCGATGTTTCTGCTCCAAGCAGTCCCTGATGATTTTCTTATCTGTAGCGAAAGAGACCCCAACTGACTCTACCGGGCATTCCAGTGTGCCCAGTTTTGCCAGTCTGTCGGCCTTTTCGTTGCCGGGTATGCCTTGATGACCCGGTATCCATATTAGGGTGATTTTGATGGCTTTTCCCAATTTGTTGAGCTCTTGCATGCAGTCCCAGACCACAGAAGATTCTATGGTGGCTTTAGCCAAAGCGTCCAGTGCTGATCTGACGTCAGAGCAAATGAGATACTTATTGTGTAGATACTAATAAATTTAATTTACTTACAGGTTTCTGTCAATTCCATGGAGTTTTATTCATTGCTGATATTTCTCTTAGTAGTTCTGATAGAGACGTTCTTATACTGTTACTATGGAAATGATTTATACACACAGGTTAGTATCATATAATAATTTGGTTTAACCCTTCCTATTTGAGTTAACCATTTTTGGTTAGACGCTTACAAATGCTAAAATTGTATCTAACCAATATTGGTTAGGGCGCTCCGCGCTGCGTAAAATGCCAACTTCTTAAATATTTATTCATTATTATCTTAATTGTTTGACGAGATAAGGTTATAATATTATAAATTTCAAATTTCAATGCGATCATTTTACAGTTATTCTTTCTACGATCCGTATAGTAGTTTAAAAGTTATGGTCGTTTTTCTCAAGGCCATCGACTTCACGCGCAAAACTGTCCCGGGCAGAAGTGGCGACTAAATTTTTACCCCGCGATAGGAGGGGTTAATCCGACTGATGTGACCCGTCCATCGTTGGATGCAAGCCTACCCGCGGCGGAATGTGAGCGATCCAATATTGGATATGAAATCCAATATAAACTATCACACACAGAAGTGACGGCTGAATTTTTACCCCGCGATAATTTGGTTTGATTCAATTTAAAGTAATTCACAAATAATATTACAATTTACAATTTAAAACAGCAAATAACATATTGGGCCCCATTGCGTTTCTTTGTAAACTAAAACTGAAATTAATTCAAGCGAACGAAATAGAGCAATAAGTTACGGGCTCTCTAGACGATCAAGCATGCTTATCAAGCATCGCGTTGCGGGCTGGGAGAGGATCGTAAACCGCAGGAAATATACATTTTTATATTTACCAAAAATGCCTAATTATGTAGTTTATACCGGGGAGTCACGTCATTCATCAATCAATTACGTTTAATTAATGTTCCTCCCTGACATTACAAATTTAGGCATTTTTGGTAAATATTAAAAAATATATATTTGCATATTTCCTACGGTTTACGATCCTCTCTCAGCTCGCGACGCGATGCTTGTCAAGTATGCTTGATCGTCTAGAGAGCCCCTTAGAGCGGAATATGAAACGAACGATCGTCGATTTTCCTGCTTCAAAACTAATCATAATAATAATAATTAAACGCTTTATTCGCTTAAACAAAAAGGCGAGCTTATTGCCTAAATGCAATATCTTACAGCTAACCTTATAACTACACTACTAGACCTTTACACCTTAAAACTACAAACTAAACTACATGTCCGAACTTGGGCTAAGCGTATGCTGAGACGCAGGTGACGCAGAACAACATAGTACAGATTTTCGTACAGATTTTCCGATGCAGGGCACTTGAGGCAGACAGGCCGCGAGCGTATGCTGCGGCGCAGCTAAATGACACAGACGCATTAATTCGCGCCCTAGCTAGTGCAAAGAATATACAGTTTTCGATTTTGACGAGAAAGATAACTTCTGATTATGACATTAATTAATTTTTGCTACCTACTTTACAGTTTGTCAAAGCGTGGAAAAACGATCTACTAATGAGAATGTGTACTCTGGAGAGAGATATCTGGAAACAATTTAATAATTTAATTAAGTGTTCTGTCATTTTTGCAGAAAAATTATAAAATTTTGCTAAAAACTCGTTCCGACGTGCACGCGTCACGCAGAAACCTGTGCCGCCACTTCAGGATTATTGCGGTGGGAGACCATTGACATATAACTACTAGACCCCGTGACCAGCCTGAGAATGCGTCAACCGAATAGAAAGAGACAGCAGCATATAGTACCCCCTCCATCATTGTTTAGTCGCGCATGCACGGAGACACGTACATATATCACTATTGCAACGCTTATAATATATCACCATGGCAACGCTTCGACGCCATAAATCTGCTATGCTATGGATAAACGCGCATGCGCAACTAGACAAGGATAGAAGAGGGCCTCACATGCAACCATCTCTTTCTATTCGGTAAACGCATTCACTCACAGCCCGCCTTCGCGCTCACGTTTTCTATTTCTGTTACCCTATGTGGGAGACCCCGAAAGTGGAATTGCCACTACAAAAAATTGTAATGGAAATGTACTTCGTGATCAAATATTATATCAAATGAGACGTAATTTCGTTTAAAAAAAATCTTATTTAATGTTCAATGGTTTTTTAAATAGAATTTCTTTTATAATAAAGAAAAAAAGCGAGAAAAATATGTTGGAGAGAGAGAAAAAGATGTTGCTGTAACTGCTTGCTCTTTATGGTTCATTTAATGATATGAAATAAAACGATAAAATTTATTAAGAAATATATAAAAAACTTATTTGGATTATAGATCGTTATTTTTGGGTCCCATCAAACTTGCAGAAGGCAAATTTGCAGACGGCAATCTTGCAGACGGCATTCTTGCAGGCGGCAGTTTTGCAGAAGGCAATCTTGCAGAAGGCAGTTTTGCAAATGTCAAACTGACGTTTCGAGAACCTAACCTAACCTAACAGAAAAACTTAAAACATTTTTTTGTAATGTTTAGTTTGATGTAGGTACTAAATCATCCACTACAAGGATGCCGGTAATTAAATGTCACTTCGATTTTAGGGAAAGAAAAACCTAACCTAACCTAACCTAACAGAAAAACTTAAAATGTTTAGTTTGATGTACTGAAGGTTGCCGCCTGCAAGGTTGCCGCCTGCAAGGTTGCCTCCTGCAAATCTGCCCTCAACAAATTTGGAGCTGTCAAAAGTGACATTTGTGCAAGTTTGCCGCATGCAAAACTGGCGCCCCCCGTTATTTTTTAGTTTCTGAAGAAAAAATGTTCATAAGTGTTGCCAGCGCAGTGCCGGAACAAAAAAGCAGTGCGCGTACCGCAAAAATGCGGTGTTTTTTCATTCGGCGTAAAAATCGTACCGCATAGCAGTGCGCGCCTAGCCTAAAGGGCGCTCTAGACGCATGCTGTCAAGCTTCGCGCCGCAGGATCGTAAACCGCAGAAAATACGCATTTTTAAAAAATATTTACCAATAATGCCTATTTTTATAGTTTTATTTTAGGGAGTCAGGTCATTCATCAAGCAATTGCGTCTAATTAACGTATAAACTAAATAAAAACTCCCTAGTAGGTAACACAAAAAAAAAATTTTTTTTGGTAAAAATTTTAAAAAAATATTTGCACATTTCCTGCGGTTTATGATCCCCTTCCAGTCCGCGATGCGAAGCTTGACAAGCATGCTTGTTCGTCTAGAGAGCTCTTAAGCGTTATTTAAAAAAAAATATGGTTGACAGAGCGCAGCTTTGACGAATTCAATTTACAGCAGCCAGTGGCTGTTGACGAATATATCTCTCAGGAAGTCCATGATAATATTTATGGAAAGAAGCAAAAGAGAGATTAAAATGACCGCCGGCAAAATGATAACTCTAAATCTCGAGACGTACATATCGGTGAGTAGAGATTAATTACACTAGAAAACAATGAATCCGGGCCACCAACATAAACCTTATTAGAAATTAGGAATGCTAGCTTATTTAAGTAAAAAGTATTTTATAAGGGTATTTTATAAGTATTTTATAATAGATAAAAGTATTTCTATCTATCCTAAAATAAAATGTTCAGATAATCTTTTTCTTCCGTGGTTTCCTATGCCGCCTTATCTACATAGAGTGCTTTAAAAAATACCCAAGTACTTAGGATACAAAAGTGCTTTTGGGAAGGTGGTGTTTGGAGGAAGGGGGGTTGGGGTGAGTTGGGGGGTTTGGACAAGGGGGTTTGTTTAGCGGTGGGGGTGGGGGTTGTGTTTAGGAGAGGAGTTAGGAGGGAAAGTGGGGAGCGTTCGGGGAAATAGCGTTGGGGGGTTTTTCGGGGGTGGGTTGGGGGAAGGGGGGTTGGGGGATTTGGGTGGGCGCTGGGGGGTTGGGCGAGTTAGGGGAGTTGGGGAGGGTTTGGGAGGAAGGGGGGCTAGGAAGGTTAGGGGATGGTTTTGGAGGTGGTTGAAGGTAAAAGATTTGGCGCTGTGAGGGGGGAGGGGTTGCCTGCTTGCCGGGAGAGGCTTGGGGTGACACAACTAATAATATTTTTGTACAAGAAGCGTTTTTAATTTTTAATATTTATTTTTGAAGTGCTAATTATTGAATCAAGAAAGAAATTAAGACCCGAATAGAAATCGCCCGTGCATCATTTAATAAAATGAGAATAGTCTTGTGTTGCCGGCAAATCAACATAAGACTCAGAACTCTGATCCTGCATTGCTACATCTGGCCAGTGGCAGCGAAGCATGGACCATAAAAGAAGACACCAGACGGCGGCTAGAAGCGTTTGAGATGTGGTGCTACCGACGATGCTCCGTATAAGCTGGACCCATAAAGTTAGCAATGAAAAGGTTCTTCAGCGTGCTGGTACGAGCCGAAAATTGTTGCACACCGTCAAAAAGCGCGGTTAAATACCTGGAGCACGGCATGCGGCGGCATGACAGATATCAGCTGATCCAACTGATATTTATGAGCAAAATTGAGGGTAAACGGCGTGTAGAAGGAGTAAAAAGTCATGGCTGTGCAATGTCAGAGAGTGGACCGGGAACACCAGTGCGGAACAACTCTTCCGGATGGCGCAAGACGGAATAAAGTTTTCAGAGCTAACGGCCAACCTCCATTAATGGATAGGCACTTTAAGAGTTGTTGAATAAGCTAGCATTTTTAGTTTCCTAGATATTAAGTTTGGAAACCCAGATTCATTGCTCTAGAGTGTTTAAAAATGGCGTTTTTCGGTTCGTTTTTTTCTTTTTTTTTCAGATAATTAACTCGTCCTACTCGTTCTTTGCGCTTTTAAAGGGAATGAACTAAATGTTGACGATATACCACTGTTTATGTAACCATGATGCATCCCTGACATAAGAGGTGTCGCAACGAGGGAGCGAGTTCAATACTAATGATAATTTGTATTGTTTATTGTACCTACTAATAATAGTAGTAATATTTTTTTTATAATTATTACTATTGTCTCTAACTTTATTATGAAGTATTAGGTATAATTACACGTTCTTAAGTTATCTAGATTAAAAACACTTGAGATACACACTGCTTATTTATTAGAGCTATTAGATACATACATTTTAATTAAATATTAACGCCATCTTCTCGCACTTGGTCCAAATATGCCCTTAGCCGAGAAACGAACCGCGTACGCCTGAGGCGTCGCAATGGAACCCAACCGAGTTCGTCCGCCTGGCTCAACGATTTTATTTATGGAATTAATCACATGAAATCAATCCTTGGCTACTTGCAGGGAAAGTCTTGGGTGACACAACCGCTTTTTGGAAGACTTAGACAATACTAGTCAAATATTTGGCTTGAACTGGCTGGTTGCTTGCCGTTCGGTATTTGCCAGCCATTTTGTGGATTTTGTAGGGCCTTTTAGTATAAAACAATAAAAATATAGGACACTAGTCCATATTACTATTATTTTTAATTTGTTTCTCACCCTCAAAACCCCTTCATTTGAAAAATACCCCAAAAAACCCCAAGGTTTTTTTTAAAACCCCCAAATTTCCCCCCAAAGGCTTTAAAATACCAATTTGGTAGGAAAATCTGGCAACACTGCACAAGGGAGCTGTCAAAAAAGTGCGCAGGCATAGTGCGCAGACGCGTCTCGCAGGATGGCAATCGCCGCTCGGTTTTTGTCGTATAGTGGCTAATCTGCTGTAAGAATTTTCCATACATTTTTTTCCATCTATGGAAGCTTCCACACTCTGGCAAGACAATTGTCGCTGTCAAGACAGTGCTGCCAACCAGAAGACGATATATCGCCATTTAGGCTACTTCGAATGTATTATCGGCGACTAAAATACAGGATATTATTACAACACTCGCATTTCTTGTAGTGGATGAATTAGTACGACGAAGTAAGCAACTTTTAATTTAACAAAAAAATATTTTTTTTTGTCAAATTTGTAAATTGTATCTATTGAAGAAAAGTTTCAGAAGCGTTGAGCGCACTGCGCCATCTAGCAGTAGGTAATATATCGCGAATTAACACTATTGCCAAGATTTTACCTACTGCTAGATAACGCATCGTGTTCTTAGCTTTTTATAGTAAAAAAAAATACAAAAAAAAAAGTTTTTTCAATGCCACAGATGGCGCTGCGCTGTTATATCTGAACAGATATATTTGGAATATTTGAGATTTACCACCACATATTTAACCATTTTTAAAAAGACAACAGATATTATAAATAAAACAGTGCCTAAAGTATACCTAACAGTTAAAAAACAGTTAAATTTTGTTTAAATTTTATTTAAATTTATTTTACTATTGCCATCTATTGGTTATTCAGGTGACTAACGTGACATGTAATTGTAAGTTCAAGTAATCATTCGAACCGCTAGATGGCAATCTGTGTTTTTCTATTGATTTCTTCTAAATTACTGCTTTTTTATCTATTAGGTACATTTTAGGCCCTGTCTTATATGTAATTTCTATTCCATTTGTAAAATGGTTAAGTATAAGTGGTGGTAAATGTCTCAAATATTCAAAATACATCGATCACGTTTTATTTCGCCGTGAAAATCTACGCTTAATTCGCCGTGTCTAGGCGCGGTCTACAGTGGGGTAAATGGATCATTATGGAAACTTGTCCACGGACACGGACACGGAAAAATGGCACGGCGTTGCCGCCAACGCGCCGGATGCACCGTATTTCTCCCTCTGCGAGCCGTGTTTATTTACGGCGAAATTTGTAACATCGTTGTATGGCAGATTAAGATAACTTGTCAATGACGTTTTTACGGCGCACAATTATTTCGACCTTGAATGTTGTTTACAAAATGTATGTACCCAGGGCGTCGTATGGTGAAAAACACGTGCAGTGAACAAGAGTTCATGCAAACGTTCGAGAAAGTCGCCAGCTTTTACCTGCGCGTAAAGCTTTGGTTTCCTAGAAAAGCGGTGCCGCTATCTAGCAGCCGTAATGTAGCGTTGGGTGACGTCACTAAAACGTTGTCTAAATAAATCATCGCCATAGGTTTCCCAGAGAGTGTCGTCACCGTAACGTCAAATAGAGGTGCTGACAGTTGATGACGGCCGTCATAGTGGTGATTATCTGTTGTGAGACGTTTTTTCGCGTGTAGCGGTGAGCATTCAGGTAAAAACTGTGACGAAAATGACGAACAATTAATTGATTTTGTCAAAAATCATGAAACCAATCAAGTATAGACAAGCCCAGTTTTGTGGAACAATATCGGAATAAAGGGGCAAACATATTATCGGACGCGTCCGTAGGCCGCGGCTTATGGACGAATTTCTATTGAGCCGTGCACATTTTATTTTTAAGCTATTGCATAGCTTTTATCGCGGGCCTTAGGCCAGCGCGGCGACCGAATGAAGAAATTTCTTAACGAATATTAATGATTTTAAACTGATAATTACGTATAAACGAGTACTGCTTACGATTCGAAAAAAATATATGTTAAACAAGAACATTTTCCTAATATTCTTAGCTTTGAATATTTTAGATTTTGTTTATATTACATAGTGTAAATAATTTGTGAAATTAGGTCTAACCGAACACAAAAACGACTACTACGCAAATACTATCTGGCGTATTATTATGAAACCTGCACCATTTTAAAGATAATTTAATTATCTATCTTTTTATCTACGATTTTTTTCGAATAGTAGTTTTTTTGAATAATATCCGTTTTTTTTTTGCTTTATCGAATAAAAAATTCGTGCGCGGCGCTCTATGAGAAGACGTTTAAATAATTCCGAATCATTTGCTTCCGCAGCCGCAAATGATTTGGAATAATTTCAACGTTTTCCGACAGAGCGCAGTTATCTGATATCAGAAAAAATAAAATAAATAAAATAAATAAATAATTATAATTGCATAAGTTGTTAAAAAATGCTATGCAATAGCTTTACCGCGGCAGTCCCCGAGTGCCACACGTATTATTTTTTATTTTTTAATTTATTTTAACATAACATGCGAAATTCATAAAATGGTCATACCAAGTAATGGTGCGAAGTAAACGACGACCCACATTCACATCACCATGCGCAGCGCATGCCCAACTAGGCCGAGTATAGCCTGTGTCTGGGCTGTAGTGGAAAAAAATTAAAAAAAAATATCTTTTTGTATGTTTATTTTTTATTGCTTCTTAGATATTCTTTTTTAATAATTTATTTTTATTATTATGTAGCACAGACAAGAGACTATTTAAATACAATATGTAGTGTTTATTCTTTATTGATTTTTATTTTAAATTATAGTTTATTTATATATTTATAATTCATTTATTGATTATTTATAACAACAAGGTTATATTATTTATTAACAATACGATAATATCATAGCATTATAGTATAGTATTATTAACAAACAATTATATTGATATCTTTTCAATTTATTTTTTAATATTTATAATTAGTTTTATTTTTTATCGGTTAGGTAAAACCGATACAGAAGTAGCTCGGTATCTGCCTGCAAGTAGGTTAGGATAAATAAGAATGGTTAAAGTATTAAATATGTTTATATTAAACAGCTGTTCGCCGATCTTCCCCCGAGATGCCTATTTTGTAAATTAACAAAACTCCAATTAAATTCCAGATAATCTTCAAAGCTCCCTATATAGTCGCCAAATAAATCTATCTCCAAACTCCCTTATCTAATCATCAAATCAAATCTCCATATCAATCTCCAAATTCCCTATATATTCATCTTATATGTAGGTCATCTCGTATAACAAGGATAGCCCTTTTCAATGCAATTTACTGGGGAAAATAATAAATAAATAAAAATAAATTGATATCCAAATGGATCAAAATTAACTATTCATCTCATATATAATTCGTCTCGTATAACAATGATATCCCTTTTTAATGCAATTTACTGGGGAAAAATAATAAATTAATTAAAATAAAATGATATCCAAACGGATCAAAATTAACTATTCTTCCTAGCCACTTTTTCACGCAGATAACCGGCTGTCACGCCACGTCAATACCTACAATATATCGACGGTACGCTACTTGATGATTTTCCTAGAACTTGCTTGCAACGTTTATATACTAGATATGTTTTTGGGCGCCGTGTCGAAATTATTCGACGATGAACTTGATACTTCGTCGTACTACTGGTGGGCGCGATATCAGGCTGGACGCAAAGCTTTTTGATAGCGAGCGTCTTACCCGATACGCGGTTATAGCAGATTATTTCTGCGGGTCCGGTAACTTGAAGTGGACTGTAATAGTTATGTAAATTATTACCAGACCCCGAGTCCTTAGGAATGTTTGACCTCCAGTCCGAAGGGCGAATTGAGAGCGGGGCTCAGGCGATTCCTCGAAGCTCGCAGACGTGCGCCGATACCTTCCACAGAGGAGCTTAAACGGGCACTTGAAATGAGTCACTTTGATTTCGCACGCAATTAATTTATTGAACTTTAAAGCACTTATTATTAATTATAAAAAGGTAAATCACTATGGCTATCTTAGGTTTACCGCGCGAACGCTCCGTTATAATTTGAACGTTTAAACGCGCGTGTCGCAGCTAACGTAAAGCTGGAGATTGTGAAAATTCAGGAAACCGGTTAAGCGCGCAATCGCGTCCACTGAAGCCGATTTCTCGTAAACAACTGCCGCGACGATCTATCATCCCCCATGAGCCAGACGTCGCGACGCTTGCGCAGCTTATCTGATTGGTCGCTGCGCGGATACCTCTCGCTCACCGACCAGTCAGCGTATACCACCGGCGCGAAATCCTCCCCTTCACAGAGAGAGGGAGATGCCGTGCTACGTCCCGCACAGTCTTTCTCTTTTCGACCTTCCGCCGAGCGATACAATGCAAGAGCGCGTGAAATCCGATATACCTAAAGGTGTTTAACGACGGACCGCGACAATATACTTGTTACAATTACCATGATAGATTTTAGGCGCTAACTTAGCATCTAACTTATTATCTATATATGCAAAATAAGGGGTGTCAATTGTTTCATTAAGGGCCCACACACGATAGGCAAGCCGCTTCAACTATGGCGATAAATAACAGTGATGAATCGTTTCGGGAAAAGGTCGTCCTTTGTCTCCGTCGACAAAGCCAGGACTTCGTGTCAAATAAGTCGTCGAAATTTATGAGCTATTTCCTAGTCTATTCAAATTAACTGCTATTGACTCTAACTGACGTACGACGTCTGAATAACCTTCTACGAAGCTCATTCAGCCTCTACAACGTTCTATTTTTAAAATACTCCCCTTTCAGCCGATAATTTCGTCCAACTGGTATTCCTCGATGAGTGTCAATCAGTATTTATTACTCTATTATTCAATGCTCAGTCGGGGTTACTTTCAAGCAGTAATCCTTTTCAGGGCAGGGTGTACGCAGAATGCTTTAATTAAAACCCAGGCATGTTAGGCAAAATGTTATTTTATTATTTTTTTAAAATATACAAAAATGAAACCAGCATTTGTAATATAAAATATACGACTGTAATTTAGTTACAATTTGTCCAATTATGACAATTTGGTTTGAATAGAATTTAATTAAGAATCTCTAGAGCAATTAGTGATTTGAAGAATGCAGAGAAGATACTGGATAAATTCGAACGGCTACAAAATATCTGCATACGATATATATTCGACTTGCGTAAATTTGATCACGTAAGCGAATATCGCGATGGACTCCATTGGCTTCGAATTCGTGAGCGCAGAAATCTGCACGCCCTCTCACTCCTTTATAAAGTCCTAAATAGTCCCATAGCACCTCCTTACCTTAAAGACCTCTTTCTCCCGTTAGGAAGTCATGTTGTTCCACTCAGGTCAAGCCAGGACAACACCATAGCAATTCCACTACATCAGTCTTCTTTTTTCACTAACTCATTTAGCGTCCATTCTGCTCGACTTTGGAACCAGCTTCCGCATGCTATTCGTCATGCAACATCCTTGCCCTGTTTCAAGGCGTTACTGAAAAAAACATTTTCTCCCTCAAAATATTAACTAAGAACCAACCCTCCCCCTATCCCCTCCCCCCTTCCCCCTTTCGTTGGGTTGTTGACTGGATAGAAGCATAAGAACTTTGTAATATCTATCATTTTATATAAGCAGTTATTTTTATTATTATTTATCTGTAGCTTCTATGTATTTATTATTATAATATACATATATTATATTATAAATTATATATATAATTTTTTTTTTAATGTATGTATGTATATTTGGATGTATGTATATGTATATTTATGTGTATATGTTTATGTATGTGAGCTGTATTGATACTTTTATTTAATATTACACGGTTGGCTGTAAGAAATCGTGAAACGATAAGCCCGCCGTTTGTACTAAGTTAAAATAGAATTTAAGTTTTCTTTACCCATGTATTTTTTTTTTTGTTAGTACAATAAAGGTATTTTTCATTTCATTTCATTTCATTTCACTAATTGATTGAAATTTAAAAAATGGCAAATTTACATATTGAAATCACATATCAAAACACATTAAGGTCCTATGGCAATTGAGAATCATTTGAGCATTTACGCACAGCGGTTAGAATTAGATTTCGTGCTTTGCACAGCAATTCGCAAACAATAATTAAATAGAAAACCCACACACATACACAAAAACCCAAAGCAACAATAATAATTCAACTCCGCTTTAATCAAGCCATTAACATCTTCTTCCCATTTACATATCCAAATCCTGACTTCCCATCGAGTTCTCCCGTGAAACGGCACACTCAACAACTACCGTACCGATTCACCCCCAACTCCAAGGCTATAAATCCCGTTCCAGCGAAAAATATGAGTATCGACTTTCGTTACGATTCCTGAGATCTCCCTGTCCATATTCAAGTCATACGTCAATACACGACACTTGTGGATTTTCCACTTGTATGACAAACAAAGCGATGTGATCTGCTAATATTTAAATTTATTCTGCGCCAAATAACGTAATGCGCCAAAATCTGCGATTTTTCCATGCCCTCTTATGCACAAACCATAATTATTAAATTTCAATTATTAAAATAGTTTCAAAACAACACTATTATTAATTTACTACTTCAAAACAACTATTATTTATATTTAGACCATTTGGCGTTTCTTCAAAATATGAACAAACCACACGCTTATGATATGCGACATATGTTGCCGACTTCCTTTACATGTTTTATTCGTGAGGAATAATTTTCCACGAATATCTGTCCAGCTTCAGCCTTTTTACAATTAAATTCTTATTATCTACTTACATAAATTCCGGGTGTCTCGGGCTCGACTACATGGCAATTATTGTCCAGTTAAATTATGTGATGAGAACGATTTCCGAAGATGATTTCACGTTCACTGCACTGCACGGTTAAACCTAAAATGTTGGGTTTAAGTTTATATATATATATAGAGTGGACTGTGAGGAAGGTTGGTTAATTTAAAGGGATTATAGGCATCATTGTGGAGAGGAGAAGGAATCAAATTTACGCACCTTTCTATTTTTCGCGTAAATTCCTTGCTGCAATTTCACTCCAAAATGTCTCAAAATCTTCGGCTGGCCAGCTCACGGACGCGATAATTACCACAGCACGATAACGAGAACACTCACAGGAGCACGTCTGGTTCGGCCGGGCGTAATTCTCACTGATTGGGAATTGGGAGGTAGGTATTCCACCAGTCCAAGATCCTAATAATCTGGAGGGTGAGGAGCATTTCTCGGTCACCACGACACGTGACTCTAACGGTAGGTACGTCGTTGCCTTACCTTTTCGACTGGATGCCTATTTATTGGGTGATTCTCAAAGGGTCGCTGAGAAGCGTTTTATTTGCCTTGAACGAAAACTCGAATCATGCGCTCCCTTGCGAGAAGCCTATGATAAGGTAATACGTGATTATATTGAAGATGGGTATTTGTCACCGGTGGCTATTGATAGCAGTGTCAGCACCCTCTCATATGTCATCCCTCACCACGGGGTTTT
Organism: Micropterix aruncella; assembly: GCA_944548615.1. Lineage (NCBI taxonomy): Eukaryota > Metazoa > Arthropoda > Insecta > Lepidoptera > Micropterigidae > Micropterix > Micropterix aruncella. The sequence goes on along the minus strand of OX155977.1, from coordinate 4,321,282 downwards.
CAGACCAGATAAGTCTACAAAACTTAGGCCGGTTCTTGACGCCAGTTGCACAACTAGCACAGGCTACTCTCTTAACGATCTACTACACTCAGGTCCCAACCTACAGGGTGATTTGAGTCTGGGAACTGTATTGTTTCCTATAGAGCGGGGGTGGTTGTCTACCTTACGGCGACTGCTCTTGAAATGACCATTGGCCATCCGATCCCGGTTCAGAGTCGGGCAAAGGACGCCCTGGTCCGCGATAGATTCGGTGCACACCGTTTCACCGCTTCGTAAGGGAGAGGACCGCGCAAGCGACCTCGAACTCGGAACCAATCGAGAGACCGGAGAAATCTGGTCACAATTGGAAGCAAGGGCGCGAGGGTCGGCCCGCCAGGTAACACTGGCTATCTCGCGGTAAGGCGTTGGCTTCTTGCGGTTGTGGCGTAGTCGGGGGAGTCTGGAAGCTGTATTGTTTCCTATAGAGCGGGGGTGGTTGCGTACCTTACGACGACTGCTCTTGAAATGACCATTGGCCATCCGATCCCGGTTCAGAGCCGGCCAAAGGACGCCTTGGTCCGCGATAGATTCGGTATACACCGTTTCACCGCTTCGTAAGGGAGAGGACCGCGCAAGCGACCTCGAACTCGGAACCAATCGAGAGACCGGAGAAATCTGGTCACAATTGGAAGTAAGGGCACGAGTGTCTCGAGCTGCCGGGTTTATCACTGGCTATCTCGCGGTAAGGCGTTGGTCTCTTACGGGTTGTGGCGTAGCTAGACGTCGGATTGTTTTGTCCAAAGTCGATAGAACGACTAATCGTTAAAACTTCCTCCGGTGACGGACTCGCCCGTTGTAGTCGACACCTCAAGATATCTTTACCATTTGAATGTGAATTAATGTGAAAACAAATGGTCAAACTGGAAACTGCATTACGAAAGCTGCATTACTTTAATGAGCGTACAAATACCACGAATCGATACAGAAAAAAATGTGATCAGTGCTAGAAACTACGCCATTAATAAAAATGGAACGATACACGTTTCAACAACGCATTGAAATTATTAAAATTCACTATAAAATGGTGAAAAATTGGCAGAGACGGTTCGTAAAAATCGAACATTTTTGGGTCGTCGTGAAGCACCTTGTCGGACCGCAATATAGAAATTGGTGGAAAAATTCGAGCTGTTGGGACAAGTTAGTGACGTGAAGAATAAAACCCGTGCACGCCGCTCAAGAACAGCCGAGAATATTGTTGCTGTAGCCGAAAGTGTTGAAGAAAACCAAGGTTTGTCCATTCCTCGTCGTTCTTTGGAATTAGGCATTCCACGAACGACATTACACCGTATTTTGCATAAAGATTTGGGTCTTAAGGCTTATAATGTTCAGTTAACACAAGAACTCAAGCCGGCCGATCATCAACAACGTCGTGTCTTTGCTGATCCTTGAAATGCATTCACATGAAAATGATCTGGAATTTCATCGAAAAATCATCTTGAGTGATGAGGCCCATTTCCACCTCGGTGGCTTCGTCAACAAACAAATTTGTCGCATCTGGGGCTCGGAAAACCCAACAGTTGTTGTTGAGAAGCCTCTGTATTCTCAACGTGTGACTGTTTGGTGCGGTTTATGGTCCGGCGGAGTCATTGGACCTTACGTTTTCGAAAATGAGGCTGGAGCAACAGTTACGGTGAATGGATTGCACTATCGAGAGATGATTAATGATTTTTTATGGCCGGAATTGGATGGTATTGATCTGGACAACGTTTACTTCAAACAAGACGGCGCTACGTGCCACACAAGCAACGAAACCGTTGATCTTTTACGGGAAAAGTTTCCGGACCGTGTTATCTCTCGAAGAGGTGATCACAATTGGCCACCGAGATCTTGTGATTTGACATCTAGCGACTTCTTCCTTTGGGGCCACGTGAAAGAGAAGGTCTACGCCAACAGCCCAGCGTCGATTCAAGACCTCAAAGATGGAATTCGCGAGGCTATCGATAACATAGGGCAGCCACTTTGCGATTTGGTTATGGAAAATTTTATGAAAAGGATATAGTCCTGTAAGCGTGGTCATGGTGGTCACTTGCCTGATGTTATTTTCCACTATAAACGGCATATCTTCCTCTTTATAGTGAAATAAACATCCGATCATTTATATAAAAAAATGGCATTTTTCTTTGAATATCAAAATAACACATCTTATTGGAAAACCATGTACAAGAACTCCTTGATAACGTTAGCAAAGCACATAAAGATATGGGCATGAGCATCAATGTTGCAAAAACCAAGTATTTACTGATCTCTAAGTAATACTAAAAGTAACTACCTAATGAATTGGTGGAAAACGTCAAAAAGCTCAAGTATTGGAAAATTTGAATGAATGAGAACGGGGACCATGCTCAAGAAATAAACGACCGCATTGAAATGGCTCTCTCAACTTTTTTCAAATTGAGCAAAGTTTTGTGTGAGAGATCTAAGTCTCGACCTAAGGGTACGCATAACCCGCTGCTACATTTTCTCTGTCGTACTATATGGCGTAGAAGCATGGACTCTCACTCAAAACACGACGAAAAGGTTGGAGGCTTTCGAAATGTGGATATACCGCATCTTGAAAATCCCATGGTGGGACAGAGTCACTATTATTAAAGTACTGGGCCGACTTAAGAAGAAGATGGAGCTTCTGAACACCATCAAAGACAGGAAGATGTCGTACTTGGGCCACGTCATGAGGAATGACAAATACAAATTGCTCCACCTCATTATCCAAGGCAAGATCGCTGGGAAGAAAACCGCCGGCAGGACTTTAAGGTCCTTTCCTTCGTGGTGTTCGGCGAATGCTTCGTCGTCATCGATATAGGATTCTCGATGTTCGGCGTCCATCGTAATGAAATACCGCAATTTAATTGAACGTTACTGCGCTCCTTATTTATTCATTGTTTTACAAATAATTGTCAATGCGAATGGATCGAATGAGTTACAAGAAATGAATTGCTATCTGAAAGCATTGATTTTATAGATATAAAATCAATGCTGAAAGGTTGCCCGCCTATTTATACCTACCCGTTTTGCTAGACTGCTCGGCGCCACACTGCGTCCCGCTCGCACGTTCGTCTCTTTCTCGCTCGCTTAATATTCAATTCTTTTATTACTCGAGAACCTAGGGCAACCGATACTTTCCGAGTGTGTTGTAGCCCTCATGCGACAAACTCAGAAAGCCGGGTTAAAGGACCCGGCTCACATGAAGCCCCGCTATAGGGAATTTTTTAAAATTTTATTTTATTCGGGAAACAGACAGTACAGAAAACATACCTTGTTGAATTGTTCCAGTCAGGAAGTTCCGCGTAAATTAAAGTCCTAGCAAAAATGAAAACGGGACGCGATGAGAGAAAAAACACAGCGACTCAGTTTGAGGTTACAAACATTTATTGTGACAGTTCTGTGCTAGTGTTGCCAGACTTGCAACGAAAAACCATAATATTCAATACTCCCACTTTTTGTTACAAGTCAATGCCAAAATCAAAATAGAATTGAGAATACAATTAACCAACAAATTCAAAATTAAGATTAATTCCTTGAATACTCTACGTTAATTATTTGGCATAACATTCATCAAAGTACAAAAATGTTGATGTTTTGGCCTTGATAATGCCTTTGTCATTATATCAGCTGTCTGCTCATCCGTCTGAACGTATTTTAGCTCAAATATTCCGTCTTCGAATTTCTCTCGGATGAAGTGATATCGCACGTCGATGTGCTTTGTCCTCTTGTGAAATTCCGGGTTCTTCACAAGTCGAATTGCGCTCTGGTTGTCCATGAAAAATATTGGCACGTCCAATTTCGATTGCTGTAGCTCGCACAACAAATTTTTCAGCCAAACAAATTCCTTTATGGCATGTGATGCTGCCATATATTCGGATTCTGTTGTAGACAGTGCAACCGATTTTTGTCGTTCTGATCCCCAACTGATAACGCTTCCTCCGAACATGAAAACGTATCCTGACGTCGATCTTCGCGTACTGACGTCTCCGGCGTAATCGGCATCGCTGTATCCACAAAAATGTAAATCGTTTTCTGTCTCGAAGCGAATTCCCATGTCCACCGTGCCCTTGACATACTTTAAGATGCGTTTTACTGCATTCACATGGGCTGCAGCTGGTTTTTCCAAATATCTGCTGACATTTCCAACTGCAAAGCTGATATCTGGCCTGGTAGCGACAGCCAAATACATCAGACTTCCAACTGCTTCACGATATGGAAAATCGGTCTCTTCGTCTGTTTCAAAATCTCCAAGATTCTGAGAAATGTCCAATGGTGTTGACACTGCATTGCAATTCGTCATGTTAAAACGATCAAGTATCTTTCTTGCATATCCCTGTTGGTGAATGTGAATCGATCCGTCAGATCGCTGATCAATTTCGAGTCCCAAAAAACATTTCAGGTCAAATATTTTTATCTCGAATTCCTTTTTCAAGTGTCCGATGACTGGAACAATGGCTTCCTGCTTTTCCGCCGCAATCAATCCGTCGTCGACGTAAATTGCCAGAATTAGCATGCCGTTTTCTCCGTTGCAAACGAAAACACATGGATCCGATTCACTTGCTTTGAAACCAAATTTGTTGATGAACAAAGTAAACTTTTTGTTCCAACAGCGTGATGCCTGTTTCAAACCATATAAGCTTTTTGATAGCTTACATACTCGCCCGCTTTCATCATCATATCCAATTGGCTGGCTCATGTAGACATTCTCCTCTAAATCTCCATTTAGAAATGCCGTCTTGATGTCAAACTGCTTCAACTTCATTTTCTTCGATGTCGCCAACGCCAGGATTGCTCTGATCGATGTGAACTTTACCACCGGGCTGAAAGTTTCGTGGTAATCGATGCCATATTGCTGCGTAAATCCCCGCACTACCAATCGCGCCTTGTAGCGATCAATGCTTCCGTCTGGATTCTGCTTGACTTTATAGACCCATCGATTATCTATAACTCTTTGATCAACTGGTGCCTTAACCAAAGTCCACGTACGATTTTTAATGAGTGAATCATACTCCTCGTTCATGGCCTGTTTCCACTGTCGGTGGTCACTCGATTTAATCGCCTCTTCAAAAGTTCTTGGCTCTTCGGTGACTGCTAACATTGCCGAATGATGTCCCGATGCGAAATATGTCAAACGCTTCGCTGCTGTAATTGAGTTTCGATCGCGCAAACGCCGATTTATGACATTTTTGTTGTCAAGGTCGCATATCGCACCACGTTCCTCGCGTTCCTCTGGAGTAAAAAGTTCCTTTACATCCTCATCATTTACATCATCTTTATTTGCGTTTGTATCGCCCATGCTCTCAATAGTTTTTTCTTCAGCTCCGATGTCCAGTGTGGCCTCGATTCGTGAAATCTGATTCACCTTGAACAGCATCTGGAACAAACCGTTTCTACGAACTCCCACTGCAACTACGTTTCCGTTTTTCAGCAGTTCGCAACGTTTGTTGTCCATGCTCAGCTGATGTCCATGATCTGTCACCTTTCCTGATGAAAATAAATTCATCTGAAGATCCGGTACGAATAGAACTCCCATGACTCGCTTGCGAATCCAATCATTGCCATTGAAAGCGTGAATGCTGATGTCGCCTTTGCCTCGAGCCACAATTCTATCGCCATTACCTATCTTCACTTGTTCGGATATTTCAGTGAAATTCTCGAACCAATCGCGCCGGTGACTCATGTGATCAGTTGCCCCTGAATCTAATATCCAAGTGTCTTTGTCTCCACTCGTCGCTGAGTGACAAATGAACGCGTCGACCGAGCCATCTTCTCGTTTCTCGTCAGAGCTATGCTTCTTCTCTGGGCAGTCCCGCTTCCAGTGACCTCCTTTTCCGCACTTAAAGCACTTGCCTTTCGGTTTGTCGCTTTTATTCGTCAATTTGTTGTTGCTGTTCGACGAATTTCCCTTTTTGATGTTGTAGGTTTTCTTGGGAAAAGTTCGCTTAGCTATCAGCGCTTCCACCTCATCGACTTGTCCCTGCGATTTCAGGCGAAGCTCTTCTGCCATTAATCGCGCTCGCAGATTTGTCAAAGTTTGACTTTCAGAACTTGCAGATTCCCATGCACTGTGAAAATGATTGAATTCAGCAGGTAACGTTATTAAAATTTTCGAAATTACCATGGAATCGGATATGGTCTCCTTTTGATCTCGCAGCTGTTGCACAATTTCCATTAATTTCGATAAGAACGTCGCAATATCATCTCCTGCCTTCTTCGCATAACTGTAATACTTTTGTTGCAAAAGTAGTGTGTTTGCCTTCGATGTATGCTCATAGGTTCCTCTGAGCATTTCCCACATCTCGTTTGCTGTCGCACAGGTCATAATTTGCATTACCGCCTGCCTTCTGCATGCTGTCGAAATGATTCGTCTCGATTTGGCGTCTTTCTTCTTCCAAACGACGATTTTTGTTGCATAGTCCGGCTCTGCAGCCGTTGGCTTCTCTTCGGCTCCATCGACAATATCGAATAATTCATTGTCCTCCAGAATTTGACGCATTTGGAATTTCCATGTCAGCCAATTGCAAGACTCACCGACACCTTCCAATTTTTCGATATTTATTCGATCACCTTCCATTTCTTCTGTTTTCGAATTGCCGGATTTGAAATTTTCCGAAAAAAACTTTTCAATTTCAATCCAAAAGAAAACTCGCTCCCGAAAACTGCGCGTTGAGAAAAACGTTTTCCTTGTACCACGCGATGATGAAATCACGCACAAAAAACAGCTATCGACGCACCACAGTTTTTCAGACAGAAAAATTGCTGATTCTAACCTCAAAAGTAATCGGTGCACCCACTAAAAAATACCGCACAAAACGAAATGACACTTTTGTTTTTGTCCGTTTATCTAAAATCGCACTAATTCAGTTGAATTATTCCACGCGATTTAAAACGATTCACCAGAATAGTCACTTTCTCCGCTTGCACTATTTCAGTCGCGAAAACCGCGTTTTCAGCATTTGCACTTTTCTTTACACAGTCGTCGTGAGCTGGGCCCATAACCTGTTGAATTGTTCCAGTCAGGAAGTTCCGCGTAAATTAAAGTCCTAGCAAAAATGAAAACGGGACGCGATGAGAGAAAAAACACAGCGACTCAGTTTGAGGTTACAAACATTTATTGTGACAGTTCTGTGCTAGTGTTGCCAGACTTGCAACGAAAAACCATAATATTCAATATACCTACTTACAAAATCTAAATATAACAAACATAAACCATTTATATGTTTCCACCTATTAAACGGGCGTATAGTACGTTATGCGCATCATCATCATCATTTATTCATTTCCATAAAAGCATTTCACATGTCATAATGATAAAACCGCTGATACCGGATGATAAAACCGCTTTGATTAATTAAAAAGAAAAAAAATAATTGTAGTCAGAGGTCATTACTTAAAAATAGTCAAATTTACAAAATAATCAATAATCAAACAATACATAATAATCAATACAATGAAAAAGAAACATTCTGAAACATGCGTAATTAAAAACAATGTCAATAAAATCTAAAACTTAGTGCGAAAATATAGTCATAATATGGTTATTTATAATCAAGCAATTGTGGACGCAATATCATAAAAGTCGTCCAGTTTTTAAAGGGCATGTTTGACTAACTGATTTTTCAAACAGATATTATATTTTGCCATCTCAAGTCTTCTCGTCGATGACGGCAAAGCATTGGACAATTTAAAACTACTTAATATATAAAAATGTTTTTTGATATTTAGTCAAGCGTACTTTAGGCAATAATGCATTGTTTTTATGTCGCGTATTATGGCTATGTCGAGTGGAGTGAAGCTCGCAATTTAAAATATTCTCTTTGGCGTATAAAAGGCACTGATATATGCGTGATATATCCTACTAATATTATAAACGTGAAAGTTTGTATGTATGTATGTATGTATGGATGTTTGTTACTCTTTCACGCAAAAACTACTAAATGGATTTTGATGAAACTTTACAATAATAAAGCTTACACATCAGAATAACACATACCTAGGCTATAATTTATAAAGATTTAGCGTGAATTATCTAAAATATAACGATAACTGTCAAGTAAGTAGGAAAAAATCTAAGAAATTGACATTCGAAATTTAAATTCTATCCTACTATCCTATCCTACTAATATTATAAACGTGAAAGTTTGTATGTATGTATGGATGTTTGTTACTCTTTCACGCAAAAACTACTAAATGGATTTTGATGAAACTTTGCAATAATAAAGCTTACACATCAGAATAACACATACCTAGGCTATAATTTATAAAGATATAGCGTGAATTATCTAAAATATAACGATAACTGTCAAGTAAGTAGGAAAAAAATCTAAGAAATTGACATTCGAAATTTAAATTCTATTCTACTATCCTACTATCCTACTAATATTATAAACGCGAAAGTTTGTATGTATGTATGGATGTTTGTTACTCTTTCACGCTAAAACTACTGAATGGATTTTGATGAAACTTTACAATAATATAGCTTACACATCAGAATAACACATAGGCTATAATTTATAAAGATATAGCGTGAATTATCTAAAATATAACGATAACTGTCAAGTAAGTAAGAAAAAATCTAAGAAATTGACATTCGAAATTTAAATTCTATTCTACTATCCTACTATCCTACTAATATTATAAACGCGAAAGTTTGTATGTATGTATGGATGTTTGTTACTCTTTCACGCTTAAACTACTGAATGGATTTTGATGAAACTTTACAATAATATAGCTTACACATCAGAATAACACATAGGCTATAATTTATAAAGATATAGCGTGAATTATCTAAAATATAACGATAACTGTCAAGTAAGTAGGAAAAAAATTTAAGAAATTGACATTCGAAATTTAAATTCTATTCTACTATCCTACTATCCTACTAATATTATAAACGCGAAAGTTTGTATGTATGTATGGATGTTTGTTACTCTTTCACGCAAAAACTACTGAATGGATTTTGATGAAACTTTACAATAATATAGCTTACACATCAGAATAACACATAGACTATAATTTATAAAGATATATGGTTTTCTGTCATCATTATCACAATTTTCCATTACCACGCGGGTGAAACCGCTGGGCGCAGCTAGTGCTATATAAAAGAAAAGTTTAAAAGACACAAGCATTTTTTTTGTGAAATTATTAGGGTTTTAAAAAAAAACAAAAAACATTCTGAAAATTAATTGGTAAGTTACTAAACAGTCCAAAGTATGAAGTAAATAGAGCAGAAAAACAGTAAATAGATTCATAACTATGTATATTAATATGGTAATAAATGAATTGCCCAGTGAACGGTGTCACGGGCCATAGACAAGGTCCGTCGACTGACTCACACAATTCCCAAGAGTCTTTAAGTCTTTAAGAGGCCGTACACGAAATTTTGCGCATTTCGTGAATTTACGTAATTTTGCAGACGTGAATTTAAGGTTAAAATACTGTATTTCTATAAGTTTTATTGCACAACATAAAAGATCATTTATATTATTGTCTAATGAGTGAGCTACTTTTTTGAAAATGATTATAGAATTTTGATTAATTGGCGACTTAAACCGGCGACTGTTTGTGATTTTTTGCTGTAAGAGGTTTGGAATATAACATATTTACGAATCGTTTTGGCATCTAAACGGTATAAAAAATTACAATGTATTGTTGTGAAAGTCCTCTATATAATAAGTGAATCACCTTTTACTACTTTCATATCAAATTGTTGATAAAAAATATATTTAACTTTGTCAAATTTTTTAGAAAATGGGCGAAGAAATGCTTTTGATTTTGGCATTTTAGAACTCTCGTTCATAAAATAAAAACAACACAAATAAACTTTAGTTCAAAATCAATCCATTTCCTCAAAAAAAAATGCAAAACATTAATTAAAATTGGCAATAAAGCCTTTTAAAACAATCTAATTCTCGCGTTATGATACTCGCCTATGATACGATTCACGCCTCAAATCAGCTAGTCGCCGCCGAGCGCTTCCAAAGGGTGGACGTATCTCTTTGGCTCCGAAAATCCTACCTACCTATAGTCATATTATACCATTGATTATAGAGGTATCACGGCCCACATCGATTTCGTACACGGCCTCTTAACGGAGCTTCCATAAATTGAGTTTTGTGTGAACGAATATATTTTTTAATGAAGAACTTAATTTATTCAAAAACGTACTTTTCAGCGCGAACCAATTGTGTCTAATTGTTATAAATACAATAGTCCAGTTTTCGTAACGGCAGTAGTATTTTTTATTATTTAAATTATATCTGCTAAATAGTTAACTTTAATTTCATTTCAGATAATACGATCGTCATATTCATTCTTCGCCGTTCTGAAAGGAACCCTACAAAATAATTAAGGAAAACCGGTCTCATTTGGACAGTTTCGTCGATGTTCAGAATTAGCTCCTGTATCTGAGTTTACTGGTTTTTCGAATTTGCCCACATTGTTATTAATATGAAAGAGTGCAGAGAAGAACAACGAAGTTGGTACTATCACTGAGGAACGAACCGGTACGAAGTACGATTAAAAGAACTCCGTCTGACAACATTAGATGAACGCAGGCAGTGAGGAAGTCTAACAGAAACGTAAAAAAATGCATTTTGAGGGGCCACCCCTCACAAGACTCCAAATTGTTCGGTGTGAGGTGGTGGTATCAACGTATGAGTTATCTCCGTATTGAAAGGCGGTTTTGAATAAAGTAGAAGGAATTTATTGATCGAAGGTTTGATATTGCCAGTGAGTAACGACTGCTCGAATAGGTTTATCGAGACGCGAGGGTATATATATAGATGCGCGACCGCGGTTACGAGGATATACGGATGAGGATTGTATGTGTGCTCCTAGTATATTGTACTGGGCACGGCTCGAGTCTGTGGGATTACAGACTGATGCTTCGTGACTAGGGAGGATAAGGAAAGGAAACCAAGGAGCCGGACCGTTGAGCGACCTCGTAAGAGGGGTACCGGATAGGATATGCCGTCGCAACCTTGGGGGAAGGTGATCACTCGGGGAATGATAATTTGGTTCCTTTTTCGCCGGTTTAAATAGGCCGTGAAATGATGCAATCCGAAAATATTCCGAGTAAAAGTATTGTTTTAGATGAACGCAGACAGTATTGTTTTAGATGACACAACATTAGATGAACGCAGGCAGCGAGGAAGTCTAATAGAAACATTAAAAAATGCATCATGGATATTCTAGTATTCCCAAACTCGAGAACATATGTACATATCATGAACACCAACAAGCAACTGCTTTGACACTCGTTAAAGTTGAATAAGGCGATTGCAGGATCGAACCCCAGGAAAGAATTTTTGACAAATCGTGTAGTGGATGCTTGGAATGAAGTGATGTCCAAAAGTGGGAGCTGCTGAATTGATATATCCTAGAAATAAATATATTGACTTTAACTTATTTCGAGTAACTTCTCCGTTACGGGATTCCCTTCTAGTCGCTATATACCGCAGTTTTAGGGCAACATATTTTCTCTTCAAAAAAGAGCCAAGAGAATTATAAAATCGAAGACTATCGCGGCTGTTTGACATTATAAATAGGATAGAAAACGAATTTACCGCGTGAAATTTGTAGGACCCGACGTTTCGGTGACGTTGCAGCCGCCGTTGTCTAGGGTAGACTGAAGAGCTGTCAGTCCGTTGTTTTGCGGGTAGGCCGCAAACCGCTGCCGCCACTGCGTATGTTATAACGGTGGTGGGGGGCCGGGCTCGGAGCGCGGGAATTTTTAAAATCCGTCTTGCACACAACACTCACTGTATCCTGTTTTACGTCTTTGCGTTCGGCGTTCGGCGGCGGGAACATTTTAAGAAGAGGGTTCCACGTAGAAGAGAGTTTGTAGCCGTCATCTCTATTGAAGTTCGGAGTTCTTCTTATTTCAATGGCTTCCCGGATCATGCGAGGAAAGTAGAATTGTTCCTCGGATAGAACAATGGGATTTTGAAACTGCATCCAGTGGTTACTTCCGCTATCCAATATATGTTCGCAGATCGCCGATTGTTCTCGCTGAACGTTTTTAACAGCTTTGATGTGTTCTGTCAGTCGCGTGGCTATGGGCCGTTTCGTTTGTCCAACGTAGGCTAGACCGCAGCTGCATTCGACTTTATACACACCCGGGGTTTGCAGTGGTATTACATCCTTTACAGGCCTCAAAAATCGAGCTATATTTTGGGTCGGTTTGAAGATCGTTTTTATATCGAATATGTTTAGCATCTTACTTATTCGATCAGTCACGCCCTTGACGTATGGTAAGAATGCTCTTGATCTGCTCGGTTTTTGAGTTTCGTCCGTATTAGATCGTGTGCGTGTCTCGTGATATTTTCCGTATCCATTTTTCCTAAGGACATCATTGACATGTTCCATCTCCTTCGGAAAATGCTCAGCGTCGCATAGATCGCGTGCTCGATTCACGAGCGACGTTTGCACTGAACGTAGATGGTAGGGATGATGGTGTGAGCTTGCATGCAAATATCTGTCCGTATGTGTGGGCTTCCGATATACCGTATGTCCGAGAGTATTGTCACTTCTCCTCGTCACTTTGACATCCAAAAATGGTAAGGAGCCGTCCTTCTCTACTTCATAGGTGAAACTGATTTTTGGGTGTATGGAGTTTAGATGACCCAGGAATTCTTTCACCGTTTGAATGTTGCCTTTCAGGATGCAGAAGGGATCATCCACGTAGCGAAGCCAGAGAATGGGTTTAATTTTGGAGGTTTTTATGGCTAATTCCTCAAAATATTCCATATATAGGTCACTAACTATCGGCGATACGGGGCATCCCATTGCTACTCCGTCGATTTGTTTGTAATAATCGCCGTTCCATAGAAAGTAGCAGGATGTCAGGCAATGTTGAAGCATGTCGGCGTAGCTAATAGGGAGGTCCTCAGACCTTAGTTTATCTCTCACCACCGTAAGACACTCCGAAATGGGCAAATTCGTAAATAAAGATTCGACGTCAAAGCTCACCATTATTTCGTCTTCGGCCAGTTTTAAGCTTCTAATAATGCTTACGAAATGTCGCGAGTATTTCACGTAGTAAGACGTCGTTTTGCCCGTAAGCGGTTGGAGGAAACTACGAGCGGAAAATTGGGACGCTCTTAGAAGACGCCAACACTTACTTATGGGGGGAGAGAAATGTAGGAGCCTACGGCCCTACATACCCACAACAAAAAGTTAATTTCACAGAACAGAAAACTGCAGACTCGCTCAAACTTGCACGAGCAGCTGCAGTTAATTTCCAGCTAAATTTGGCAAATATTGCCCAGGCAAGCGACACATGCGTCGCCCCACTCGTAGCTATTGCATCACCGATCACCCTATAAAACGCAGTACATTGCATTCGATGAATATCATTCCTTTGGCAGACAGTTGCCCCTCTACATCATTACTTCGGCAGATGGTTACCGCGCTCTACACATCGTCCCCTCAGCGGACAGATATCTCGACTACACACTTCACACCTCGTCTACATACGCACCGCCTCGGCTTCACCTCGCGCCCACACTACAACACAACGGCGAAAGTAACTCAAGGTGTTAAGAATGGGCGACTTCGATTCACTTCTCTTCAATCTTCTGAATAAACTCTTCTACACGGACAACTGCGACTCTCATTAACGGAGCAACCTTCATGCTGAGAACCACCCTTCGCTCACAAGCAATTGGAGTCTAGTGAAGGGTGGCCATTCTCAAACACTCTATCATCACTAATATATCTTTGGATTCAAATAATAAATAAATACAAACGGAGCTGCCATGGAATTCACCGACCGGAGTCGGGCCCATCATAATACTATTTTTTACACTTCTGGGGGGTGAGCAGTGGATTCCGGACTTACGAACCGGCTGTGGTAGGTTTAGGACAGCTGTCTTGCCACATGTGAGCGTTCACCTTGCCACCCATTCACTCCCCCTTCGAAGCCATAGAATTTGAGATGCGCAAATCGCAGTTTTAGATAATTTTTCTAAGAAAGAGTATATATTAGTGATGAAAAGTTGAAGACTCAAAAGAAAATTTACTCTCATTTCACCAGAGGTATGCATAATTTAATACTACCCTGTCCGTCTTTGAAATGGTACATATGTATATGTATACTACCGCATATATGGTATAATGGTTCGGTTATTTTTATTCGGTGTATTATTATTATTTGTTGTGTGGGGCTTTTCTAAGGTCTTTATGAGCCTTGTAACACTGCGACCATTGCTGATCTATTGTGTTCGCCACCTACTATAGTTCTGCGCTAAGCCTCGTGTCATTTAAGAACCGCAGCAGGCTTTTGGCGCCAGATTGTTTTACCTCCTCAAGTTGGAGGTAATGACCACCCAAGTGGGTATATCTTTTACGCATCAGCGGGCCACACTCGCACATGAGGTGCAGGGGAGTTTTCTCTGCCTCTTGGCAGAACCTGCACATTTTTATGTCTCGGAGCTTGAGGTTGAACATGTGTTTGTTCAGGCCACAATGCCCCTTGAGCGCCCTTACCAGTATGCGTAGATTGTTCCTATTTAGCGATAACGCCTCACGGGCAGTCTTACAGTCCTCACGCTGAGTGCTTAGGCTCTTATATTTAGCTGCTTTATCTTCGGTGGGTAGTTTTAATGCGGAAAAGTGACCACCATTCATTTCACATTCCACTCCGAATTTGATTCAAAAGAAACGCAATCGAATCCATTGAATATGTATTTTCAATATTATTTGTAATATGTATATTTAATTGTACCTATATTACTTACCAATCATTTCATATCAATGATATTTGATATTTTTCTCATGAGTTTCTCTTTTTTTTCCTTTCTTATAACTTCCCTTTTCTTTTAGTTTTGAGTCTATTCTGTCTATTTAAAACGGAATTTTACATTCAATTTTAATGCCGATTTTATAATGGAATTGCGATTATTTTTTTTGTGGATCACATTTTGAGGCAACTTAGTTTTATGAGCATTTTACTAAAACCTTTAAATTATTTATTGTATTATTAAAGCCCTGTCCACCCTAGAACGGGATAGTCCCAGTTGGGTGACAGAGTCAAATAAGAACAAATCTAAGGTGCTGCCATCCGGTTCCTATTATTTTTGTGAGCATAATCAATGTTTTATAATAAGTCCTAAATAAATGAAAATAAACAAAGAAATTGTATTCCTTGTTTTACTTCTTCTTATGGTGAAGGTTGGCAGTCAGTGAAGCAGAGCTGACTGACTGCCAGAGTAAGCAGAGCTGACTGCTAACCTTCCAACTAAAGTACGGGTCAAAGGAACGTTCCGATTGGGTAAGAAACCGAGCTGTCAACAAGGATGCGGCTAACGTCGATATTGCTTATCGATGAATTACGCTTGGTCGATAAAACAGTATTATACATCTGCATTTATTATAGTATGTACCGATTGCTGTATTTGTTAATATTTTCGGTTTAAGTATTATTTTAGAATTAGAGTAATTAAATAATGACCTAATTATGTGATGTGAGTTATTAAATAATAAACTCTTTATTTGCACTTAATAAGTATACAAAAAAGGCGAGCTTATTGCCACATGGCAATGTCTTACAGCTAACCTAAACATAGTGGTACATGCGCGCATTGTGAAAATAAAGATTATTACATAACATACAGACAAGTGGAAGAATTTAAGACTAATAATGCCCGAGGAGAGGAAATTGGGAGACGAACAGGAGAGAAAGGGAAGAACTGGTTACTTCTTAGAAAGGTAGTAATCCTTAAGGTGAGTCTTAAACGATGGTAAAGAAGGCGAGTTTCGTATATTTGCTGGGAGATCGTTCCAGAGTCTTGCACCATGGACACAGAAAGAATAGGAATAGAAATCACTATTATGACTCGGTATTTTTAATAAACTGTCAGAGGCTGACCGAAGTACGAGACCGTGGGAACTTAGTGGTTCAAAAAGCTCCTGGAGATAGGATGGTGTTAATTGGGTGAGGACACGATATAGGAGAGCCAGTATATGAACATTTCTTCTTTGGCGTATTGGCAACCACTTTAACTGTGCCCTATAGTCGGACACGTGATCATACTTACGTAGACCGAAGATGAATCATATGCATACATTTTGCAAACGTTCAAGTTTGTTGAGCAGTTCCTCTGATAAATCGAGATAAGCCACATCTGCATAGTCAAGGAGAGGCAAGAGGAGAGACTGTGCAAGAGATTTTTTTGTGTCCATAGGAAGAAATCTTCTGAGTGTTTGCAGAGGGTGAAAACTAGCAAATATTTTACGACTTACCTCGTCCACGTGTGGTTGCCAGGATAAATGTTCATCGATAATTAGACGAAGAATTATTAAATGAGTACTTAATAGATAACTGATTTTCATAGCATGGCATATCATAGCTCATTACTCATTTCTAAACAGTCATTAGTAAAATGTTATCGTGGCATTTTGTAATAATGAGTCCCACATACGTATATTATAAATGCTCCTTGGATAAAACATCATTACTTGCCTATCAGTTGAGCAATGGAGACCATATTTTCTAACATGGAGCTATTGAAGTTGAAGGGTGATATTAACATGCAGACTCAGTGCCTTATACATAACATTTTGTCATTTTTTGACGAACTGAAAAGTGACCCGTCAAAAGTTTCGCTACTCAATCTCAATAATAATTTTTTAAAAAATAAAAAAAAGATACAAACGGAGCTGCCATGGAATTCACCAACCAAAAATAGGGCCCATCATATATAATTATTACACTTCTGAGGGTGAACGGTGGATTCCGGACAGCTGTCTTGCCACATGTTAATCTGATAGATAATCTGCGAAGGTTGCGACGCGCATCGATAGGGCTGCTGCACAGTGGCGTGCCCAGGGGTGGTGAATGGGGCAAGCCCAACATACCTTTATATGTTTTTTACGCTTATTTAGTAAAAAAAGCGTAAAAAATCTTTACTCTTCAATTTTCAGTTTGAAATTTACTGCTCTTGTCGTAGATTCAATAAAGCACACTGAAGGCATGCTACTGCTAGACAGAATTTAACATAGGTAGGTATACTTATCAGAATCGCATACCTCCGGTGGCTTCAAGCAATGCCGTTTTATTTGCTTGAGCGAGTGAAATCAATCAAGACAGAACTCACCACAAGGGACAATTTCCTCCATTGTTTATGAGGCAATAAACACCACGGAATTATTGCAGAATAGGAAACTTTCTCAAAAATTAAAAAAATTAAGAAATACTACTAGATTCGATCATTGTAATGCTAAATTTGAAAGAAAAATATATTATAATTTATGTGGTGACACTCTTAACCCGTTGGATGCCAACAGTGCCTATAGGCACTTTGCGTCGCTTGACAGATTCACGCTTAACCGTTTCGGCCGGCTCCCATATATATTATTTTACCCTTCCTATGTGAGCTAACCATTTTTGGTTAGACGCTTTCCGCGCTGTGCTAACTAATATTTATTCATTATTATCTTAATTGTTTTACGAGATAATGTTGTAACATTATAATATTTCAAATTTCAATGTGATCATTTTGCAGTTATTCTTTTTACGATCCATATAGTACTTTAAAAGTTATGCGCAAAACTATCCCGGGCAGAAATTTTCCGTATAGTAGTTTAAAAGTTATGCGCAAAACTATCCCGGGCAGAAATTTTACGCCGCCATAGGAGGGGTTAAATATATAATATACACGACTAACAGGATTAATTACAAGAGGGAATTCATGGAAAAACGATATTGTAAGTATTTGTTTACAAAATGGAGCAAAAAGTTGCAGCGCAGTTATTTGCGCGCGAAGGCTGGCTTTCATGCGGTTAAGAAACCTTTAGAATTATTTTATATTAAGCAGCTATCCAAAGTATTGCGTAGGTACTAATGTTTGTTTGTTTCTACTCTTTATTGTGAAATTTCACAATGAGCGGGTTTATTATCATACAAAAATCTCTTACAACCAGCCCTACTATGAAGTGTTCATACTCAACCATACAGGATGAGTTTTAAATTGGTGACATCCTTAAAGCGGGTGAATAAGTACGAACAAAAAAGGAAGTTTTAATTTAAAAAAATGGGAAAAAACACATAGAAAAATACATATTTTTAAAAAATTTGGAAATTTTAATGTTTTGAAAAATAGTATTCAAAGGGTTTTTATTTTTATTTGTTGTGTGGGGCTTTTCTAAGGTCTTTATGAGCCTCGTAACACTGCGACCATTGCTGATCTATTGTGTTCGCCACCTACTATAGTTCTGCGCTAAGCCTCGTGTCATTTAAGAACCGCAGCAGGCTTTTGGCGCCAGATTGTTTTACCTCCTCAGGTTGGAGGTAATGACCACCCAAGTGGGTGTATCTTTTACGCATCAGCGGGCCACACTCGCACATGAGGTGCAGAGGAGTTTCCTCTGCCCCTTGGCAGAACCTGCACATTTTTGTGTCTCGGAGCTTGAGGTTGTACACGCGTTTGTTGAAGCCACAATGCCCCGTGAGCGACCTCACCAGTATGCGTAGATTGTTTCTATTTAGCGATAAGGCCTCACGTGCTATCTTAGGATCGTAAGCCTTGATTAGCGCTTTGGATTGATTCAACCCTGGCGTGTTTTTATTCTGGAGTATTAAAAGGGTTGAGCGCGTTGCACCATCGAGCGGTTGTAAAATATCGCAAATATTGTTTGTTCGCGATATTTTACCTATTGCTAGATGGCGCAGCGCGTTTTAAAGCTTGTCAAACTGTTATTTATCTGACAAATTTTCATAAAAAAAAAAAAATGTTAAAAGTTGCTTTTTCCAAAAAAAAATGTAAAAAGTTGCTTGTTTGGTTGTACTTATTCACCCACTTCAAGAATGTCTTTAATTAAAAACTCACCCTGTATGTGTGTGTAACATGTGTGTAAATGTGTATTGTTATTGCATTCGATGGACAGAATTAAAAATGCAATTCCGTTAATTTTATCCCAAAGGAAAATGGTGACCCAGCCGATAATCAAACCTTGCAATGTAAGATCAGGCAACCTAAGCACTTTGACATATAACATCTAAACAACTAGGTAAAAGGTTATGAAGATAATAAACACGATTTTATTTGATTTGATAGATCTTGAGCCCTTAAAAACTATAATAATCATATGACAAACATTACATTAGTTTATTAAATTTTCTATGTGACATTCTATATAATATGGGAGAATGGCAAAGGGTCGTGTACGTCTATTGCTTTTTGGGCACCCAGGCTTCGATTTTCACAGGAGTTGTTGAGTAAGGGACGTACTGGCCGGTTGTACCGCTCAAATTTTCCGTATGCTTTCCCATCCACTTATACTTCGGCCTTGAGGGATCCTGAAATTAAATAAAATAAAATAAATACAGAGATGAGACATTTTTAAAGCGAGCATAAATATAAAGAACTGGCATCGGCCGTCGGCAGCTATGCCACGAAGAGGAGACTGCAGTTTTGAAGCCGCTAATACTGTTTATTTTGTATATTTCCACCCCCTCATAACGTATGGCCTTCTGTTTTGGGAAATGGCACCAAACTCAAATAGAATTTTTCTCCTCCAGAAAAGAACGGTACGCAGTTTATATAGAGTCTCTCCAAGAAGTTCTTGTAAGCCGCTGTTCGTAGAATCAGGAATCATGACTCTATTTTCTTCCTATATTTACCAAAAGATTATGTACGCTCGTAGACACCTAGCAAAAGTTCCGGTGAATAGTGATTATCATCATCACGATACGAGGAATAAATCCAATCTCCACATAAGCCGACAGCGACTTAGCAAAGTGCGATACAGTTTTATTCGCCAAAAAATGTCCTTCTATAATAAGATTTCAGAGCAAATGAAAAGCCTTGGAGAGGACCAATTTAAAAAGATAATTATAAATAATTTGGTAAGAAACCCAATTTATGGTATACCCCTGGGTTTGAAAATTCCAAGTTTATTTTCTCCATGTTGATAATTAGAAAAATTTGTAACATTTTAAACATAGCAGTATTATGATAGCTGACATTCTAATTCTCATATAATTTTGTATACATCTATTTATGTTTGAAAAATACGAAGGCATATTGCTGGATTGACAATAAAATTATTTTACGATGATTATTCTACATATAATTTGCATTTCTATTTTAATATATTATTAACTCTTACTATTTAATGACATTAGTATATTTTGATTATTTGTAAGTAGGTAATATTGAATATAATATTACAGCCATGACAACGATCATGATAGTTATGTTTTTAATAATTAAATTTTAAGCATTTAATTTTGTGATGCATCCAAGTGTAGGAATGCCTATCAACTGGAGTAGTTGATTGCATTGTATCGTATTGTACTAGCTGGCTACACTGTGAAAGGCCACTGGTCAGTCCTTCACTAGTTCCGGTTCACAGTTCTTGTCAATCAACGATTCAGATTGGCCGGGGTACGAGCGATATTTTTTGCATTTGGGGTTCTCGTAAAAGATACACTATTTGTCGCCGCTGATTATTCGCTGGAGGAAACCCTTCCTTTCTTGACGTTGAAGGAGCATTTCGCAAGTTATGAAACGTTCGACGTCTCTTGGCTTCAACTCATGATGCAACCAATGCTCAAACGTTTCGAAACGTTTGAGCATTGGTTGCATCATGGAAACATTAAGTGCTTCACTAACACTAATCTTTATGGAGTACGGCCTCCAATTTGGCATCCAATTTTTTTTTGTCCAAGCCTGGGCACTCTTTGTCTCGCACATCGAAAACACCACTTTTGAATCGGCAAAACCAAGTCTCAACAGTCTTATCTGTCAAGACTGATTTCCCGTAAACCTCCAACAGTCAACGATGACATTCTGCAGCAGTTTTCTTAACCCTACTACGCGGTCTACATGTGTAGACCACCACCTTAAAAAATAGATTTTCTAGGAGTCTGCATTAGCGCGGATCTTGGATCTCCCGTGTACTTAAAGCTCATTAAACGCGCTCACCGCTCAGTTTGATTGGTGCACCGGCGACATGACGACATGCCTAAAAAAACACTTTAACTACGTGGTCTACTTATGTAATCCGTTACGTAAGTATTTTTAATGCCCTTTTTCCAATATTTACCGTATGCAATTCATTGTTTTAATTTATCTCTTATGGTTTTTAGTTCTGTAGATGTTTATTACAAATAATAATTGCAAATTTAGGTTTTTATCTTCAGGTATGGATAGAAACTATGGATAGAAACTGATGCGCGCTCAAATTGATGCATGGCTTTAACCTATTAACCGTGGAAGTCTCTTTTTAATTACGCAACATACAACGGGAGCGCACTTTTTCTTAAGGATGTGTTATTATTACGTCACGCCTGCGTGACGAAATTTATTATCTATACTAATATTATAAAGAGGTAAAGTTTGTGAGGTTGTAGAGAGTAATCTCTGGATCTACTGAACCGATTTTGAAAATTCTTTTACCAATAGAAAGCCACGTCAGTTGTGAGTGTCATAGGCTATATATTAATCCGAAAAATAAAAAGACTTTTTAGTGGTAGTCGGATTTGCAAAGTAAGTCGGAGAAAAAACGGTCGAATGTAAACGTTTCTTACGAATGCTCCGAGACACAAAAATGTGCAGGTTCTGCCAAGGGGCAGAGGAAACTGCCCTGCACCTCATGTACGAGTGTGGCCCGCTGATGCGTAAAAGATACACCCACTTGGGTGGTCAAATTACCTCCAACCTTACAAAATATGGAGAGCGATCAAACTTCGAAAGAAGTGTAAACTTGGGAGAATATGCCTCCATATTCCAAGCGGAGGTTTACGCCATTATTGAATGTGCGGATATCAACCTCCAAAAGGACTATGCCAGCCACCGTATCTATATCCACTCGGATAGCAAAGCAGCTCTTATGGCACTAGCCTCGAATACCATTAATTCAAAGCTAGTGCAAAACTGCATATCACTACTGATTCCCTGGGCGAAAAGAACAGGGTAATTCTAAGATGGGTTCCCGGCCATGCAGGAATCGAGGGAAATGAAAAAGCCGACGAACTTGCTAGGACGGGAGCAAAGGGAACGTTATAAGGCCCTGAACCTTGTTGTGGCGTACCAAAAAGCCTTGCAAACCTAATGCTCAAACAAATGTGTTTAGAACAATCCGTCAACCACTGGAACAAAACGCCAGGGTTGAATCATTCCAAAGCGCTTATTAAGCCTTACGACCGTAAGACGGCCCGTGAGGCCCTATCGCTAAATAGGAACAATCTACGCATACTGGTAAGGGCGCTCACGGGGCATTGTGGCCTGAACAAACACATGTTCAACCTCAAGCTCAAAGACACAAAAATGTGCAGGTTCTGCCAAGGGGCCGAGGAAACTCCCCAGCACCTCATGTGCGAGTGTGGCCCGCTGATGCGTAAAAGATACACCCACCTGGGTGGTCACTACCTCCAACCTGAGGAGGTAAAGCAATCTGGCGCCAAAAGCCTGCTGCGGTTCTTAAATGACACGAGGCTTAGCGCAGAACTATAGTAGGTGGCGAGCACAATAGATCAGCAATGGTCGCAGTGTTACAAGGCTCATAAAGACCTCAGAAAAGCCCCACACAAGAAATAAAAAATAGGCCATTCAACCTAATATCCGGTTACCAACGAACATCATGTAATTTTTATTTATATAGATAATGTTGTAATCTCATATTACATCCAGTGTATTTTCCTTATTAAATAAAATAAGTAATGAATGTGTGAAATCGTTACCTGATAGGGTAGTAGATCTGACTTGTAGTGTAGCCAACCAAACCACTCAGCGGAAACCTTGAAAAATAAAAAATAAAACAGTAATTTAAGAATTTGACTTGCCACAGGTGTCGTCACCCAGTGCTGTGTTAAGGAAAATTGGCACTCGGGGCAAAAACGTAATAATGCCAATGAAGAGACTATGTCACCAGTGGCGGATCTATATAAGGGCGTTTTGGGCTGTAGCCCAGGGCCCCGTGGATATTTATTTATTTATTTTCTTAATTTTATTTATTTGTTACAACTTGGTAGAGTTAACAACTTGGGTTGTCGACTACAACGGGCGAGCCCGTCACCTCAGGAAGTTTTAACGATTAGTCGTTCTATCTCCCTGGAGTGAACGTAGAAGACTTGGGACAAAGACAGTCCACCATCTAGCTACGTCACAAGCCCGTAAGAGGCCAACGCCTTAACCGCGAGATAGCCAGGGATGTTACCTGGCGGGCTGACACTCGCGCCCTTACTTCCAATTATAACCAGATTACTCCGGTCTCTCGATTGGTTCCGAGTTCGAGGTCGCTTGCGCGGGCATCTCCCTTACGAAGCGGTGAAACGGAGTATACCGAATCTATCGCGGACCAAGGCGTCCTTTGCCCGGCTCTGAACCGGGATCGGATGGCCAATTGTCATTTCAAGAGCAGTCGCCGTAAGGTACGCAACCACCCCCGCTCTATAGGAAACAATACAGTTTCCAGACTCCCCCGACTGTTAGTCGGAGTGCACAGTCGATTGGCTTGCGCCGCACGGTGCGCAGACCGTCCAGGAGCGCCAGAGGGTTGATTCCCAGGGGAAACTGACCATAAGGCCAGAGTCCTACCCAGGTTCGCGCCCTGTGCGTGGAGGCCGTCGGATGGGTGTTGACCCGTGAGTGTGACCGACCCTGAACACATGGGTCATCGTGGCCAACTCATCATGGGCCCGTTAGCTCCCGTTAGGTAGAGTTAGGTAGCTCCCGTTAGGTAGAGTTAACCCCTCGCGTACCAGACGGCCCGAAACGTCCAGAATTGATATTTACCGTCGAACCCCAGACGGCCCGAAATGGCCAGGCGAGGCCGACCGCTAATTATGGATTATTTAATCTTACTGTCTCGCACCAACCACTTAGCCAGTAGTATGTGCGAGGAGCGGAGAAAATTCTCTACCGTTTGGTAGCCAGATAAGTATTTTTCGTCACGTTGACTAGCCACTACAAATTTTTGAAGATCCATAGTGCCGCGATCGCTCGGCCGGTAAACAAGACGTTCTGTTAAAAGTGATTTAAAAGTGTTAAAAGTGATTATATCGTCATAATCGTAAGTTCTTTATATATTATAATGATACTATTATTTATTCGAGTAGAAATTTCATACCGAGGGCTTACCGAAATGAGTATTTTGAACAAAAATATTTCAAGTGCGAATTGCATCCTGCGCGGATTACGGGCGTTGGCCATTTTTGTGCCGTGTTTTTTCAATGTTACATGTTACAAATATCTAATAGCAAATATCAATAGGAACATAAAACAGGTCTTTTTTAGACGATCGGTGTGACAGTTTCGGAGTAATCGTTTTTTTTCTGAAACGCCATCTTTTTTTTGAGACTCGCGAATTTCTTACGGGCCGTAAGGCACACATTAAAATTCAAACCGCGGGCCGCGAGGGGTTAACAGTGAGATCGTACAGATATAAATTGTAACTTTTTATATAAGCAATAAGAAAATGAACACAACCCATACGATCATTCTAGACGAATGCCCAACTAGACCGAACAGCCTGTATCTGGGCATACGAAATATATAGCCTTTGTTTTTGAGTAGTACTGACGTTTGAGTAGTACTGACTAATAGACTACTTTCAATACTTACACTAAGATAATGGCATAAAATAGTACACATATTAATACAAATATATATGATAAAGGGTTAGTTACATACATATATACACATATACACATACAAACATACATACATACATATATAATAACACACACCCACACACATACATCTACATACACAAATATTTTAAATTATTGTATGAAGCAATTCTTTTTCAGTCTTTGTATGACCTACTTCATAAAGGAGCCATTTCTTTACTTTTATCTTAAATTGTTGTACATTTTGAATATTTTTTACTGAATCTTCTAAAGTATTTAAAATTTTTGGGGCGATGAAATACAACTGTCTTTAGGCAAAGGTTGTATGTACGTGAGGGATTACGTAGTTAGTTCCTTCAGCCATTCTAGTTGGTCTTTGCTGCTGGCTTCGGGAACGTTTCTCTAAAGTCTGCAAATGTATTAGGCATTGTTTCACGTACAACTGCCGAATATCCAAAACAGTTGCTTCGCTGAACACAAAGGGCCCCCAGCCTCCAATGAAAATAATGGACAATATTGTGAATTAAAAAACAAAATCTCAAATTTTCAAAAATCCTATCATAACGTTAGCAACCCTGAGATCAAATTCTCGCATCTATTCCGGGGGACTCCCCGCCGCTTGTTTTCAGTGTATTTTCTCGCAAACGCAGTCATTCGCAGCGAACAAGCTTCATGTATCAATTTCTCGGTGGATGGGGCGGACCGCTAGCGACAAATTCTTTTGCAATACCTTTTTTTAAAAAAATCTTTATTCACAGAAATAACATCTATGTATAGCAGTTGAGTTCCTACCGAGGCTAGTGCCTTGTCAATAGGTAACTAGTAATGAATGTTTGTTTAAATTTTACTTATATTAACTAGCTTTACAAATAATATTATTACTTGCTTAATTAAGCTACTAATTAAGATATTATTACAATTAGTATTATAGTTGTTTTGTCTATTCTAGTGAAAAGTTAAATGTTTGTGTGTGTCAGTTGTGTTTGTGTGTCTGTCATATTAAACAAATAAAATATTGTATTGTCCTCTTTTTTTATATATTGTGTACCTAGTTACCTAGACATCATTATCGAAAACAGTTTTTTGGCAAAATGGCAATTAGTTGATTAATTAGGCAGGCCCCCAAGTAATATTAACCCAGGGCCCCACAAACGCACGGTCCGCCTCTGTATGTCACAATGGTATAATTCATTTGCCCCAACAGAAAACAATTCAAATATTCCCGCACGCAGTGTTACCACGTGGCAAAGTAATTATTGGAGTCAGATATCAATGTCACATCTCTGTAAACACCGTGCAAGATTGATACGTCGACTCGCCCTCAGTAGCAATACAATCATCAGTCAAACAGCACACTCTTTTTTTACTTTCGTCGCGCCTCCCCGGTGAGAACCGTCACTGCCCGCGCCGTGAACGGTGTTCATCTCTACAACGGATCACACAGCCGAGGTAAAGGAGGATCCTAATCATCCCCACAGTGGTAGCGGCACAGTATACCAGACCGTAGCACACATCAGTTAAAGACTTAATACCCACCTGGCTCGCATCATAATCGAGGAACGTTTTCTTGTTGTATTCGACCCAGCGGTTCCTTCCATAGAAATAACGATTATTTTCATAATATTTGTTACCAAATTCGTCTTCGCCGACAAAAGTTCCATCCTTCAGGTCATCCGTCCTAAAAATAAAAAACAAAAATCGAATGTCATAAAATTGATAATATAGAGAGAGTATTAGGTTGATCAGCGTCGCACTACGATTTGGTAACTAGGATTTTACTTTGTAACGCAACGTGTAGATGGCATTCATAGCACTAAAAATTGATAAGTTCTCATATTATGTTCAACATGGCAGCGGCGGCGTTCATGGTATTATATAGAGTTGTCAACTACAACGGGCGAACCTCTGCACCTCAGGAAGTTTTAACGATTAGTCGTTCTCTCTCCAGTGAAGTGAACGCAGAAGACTTGGACAAAACAGTCCACCGTCAAGCTCCGCCACATGCCCGTAAAAGTCCAACGACTTAACCGTGAGATAGCCAGGAGTGTTACCCAGCGGGCTTACACTCACGCCCTTACTTCCAATTGCGACCAGATTACTCCAGTCTCTCGATTGGTTACGAGTTCAAGGTCGCTTGCGCGGTCCTCTCCGTTACGAAGCGGTGAAACGGTGTATACCGAATCTATCGCGGACCATGGCATCCTTTGCCCGGCTGTTACCCAGGATCGGGTAGCCGATCGTCGTTTCAAGAGCAGTCGCCGTAAGGTCCGCAACCACCCCTGCTCTGTAGGAAACAGTACTGCTTCCAGACTCCCCCGACTGTTAGTAAGAGTGCACAATCGATTGGCTTACGCCGCACGGTGCGCAGACCGTCCAGGAGCGCCAGAAGATTGATTCCTAGGGGAAACTGACCATAAGGCCAGAGTCCTACCCAGGCTCGCACTTCATGCGTGGAGGCCGCCGGATGGGTGTTGACCCGTGAGTGTGACCAACCCTGAACAGAATGGGACTTCGTGGCCAACTCAGCAAGGGGCCATTAGCTCCCGGCGTTCATGGTATAACCACAGTATACCAGACAGTAGCTTTTCTTAGAACAAAATTGAAATCGAAGCGAATACGTCACGAGTCATAAGGGATCGGATATAGCCACCAGATGTCTGCTACCCGGCCCCAAACGTTTGAAAAAGTCGCCGGCTTTTACCTGCGCGTAACGCTAATCAAAGGCGTTCATCGAGACGTACCCCTCTGCCCACTTTCCTCGTACACTCTTCCCGCAATGCCCTGTAGCTCGAGCATAAACCTACCGTTTGGTATACTGTGGTATAACTACATGGCGGTGAACTTTAGATGACACTGTAAACATGCCGATACAATATAAAACAATAATATAATAACGAACGAATTTTGTAATCATAGTTCATATTGTTTTAGTTTCATTGACATAAGGAAGTCATTTTTCAATTTGGTATACCGGCTTCAATACGTAACAATTACGGACTTTAAAGTTCAGATACACTTCGCCAGTTACGTGAAGCCAAGAAAGCCGGGGATAAAGCCCTCTGCCACAACTTCTCGCGCGCGTACCGCTCTATACTAAAACTCATACAGAGCGTAGCAACGCAAAACGACAAACGCAAGGCAGCATTTCTCAAATCCAAAGAGGAAGCCCGGTTCGACAAAAACCGTTTTAACTACAGCAAAACGGTTTTGTCTGCCGCCAAGGGAAAAATCCAAATCCCGGAAGATATGGCCACGGAATACTTTTCGACCACGTATGAGGACCCAATGCGGCTCCATAATTACAGCCCTCCGCCGGGCATTACACCTCCGCCCCTGCCTACGGTAGCTTTTGCTTCTCAACCTCCATCACTAGATGAGATTCTTAATCAAGTAAAGAGGAAGCCGTCGGGCTCTACTCCGGGTCCCGATGGTATTCCCTATTTAGTATACAAAAAATGCCCCTGCCTTCTGCAATATTTAGGATCCATCTTCCGAAATATATGGAATAGCGGTGTAGTCCCACAGAATTTTGGCCGAGCGACAGTCATCTTAATTCCGAAGGTCCCAGTTTGCACCGGACCAAAGGACGCTCGGCCCATTGCTCTCACAGACACTGTGGCCAAAATCTTTTTTAGCATAGTCCACACGAGGATGAGCGAATTCATGCACCGGAATGAGTACCTTGGAGTATCAGTTCAAAAAGGCTTCATGCGCGGCGTCTCGGGCTGCCTCGAGCACAACTCTCTCCTGGCTGCTGCCATCAAGGATGCGAGACAGCACGAACGCCAAATCAATGTATGCTGGCTCGACCTAGAGAATGCCTTTGGGTCAGTCCGACACAGTCTCCCTCCACTTTGCACTCCGCTGGTACAACTTCCCACCAGTCGTGCGTGACATTGTAGCCTCCTACTACAACTGTCTGACTTTCCATGTTAAAACGCAAGAATGGACTACCCGCTCTATACCATATTCAATTGGACTATTTCAGGGCTGTTGCCTCTCCCCGACGATTTTTAATATAGTTTTTAATATACTTCTGGAAAGCCTGAGCCAGTTTGACAGGAAGTGGGGCTACCGTTTTAAAACAGACGGCCAATACACCTCGTCGTGCCTCGCTTTTGCCGACGACCTAACTTTCATCACCAGAAGCCCCAAGCAGCTTTCCCTGCTGTTACAGAAAGTGGAGCTTTTCTGCGACTGGTCAGGCTGTATAAAAGTGAAGCCCTCCAAATGTTTTTGCCTTGGACTCGCCCGCATGGGCACAAAATTTACATCCTATGACCCCAAATTGGTCTATAAGGGCTCTAATATCTCCCTTATAGACCCAAACAATCATTTCAAATTCCTCGGCAGAAAAATCACCCTTCAGGGAAAAGACGTCTCGGGCGATCATGTTATAGAGCATTTCAAAAGTTGCCTGGCGAAAATAGATGCCTTGCTAATTTCTGGCCCTCGTAAGGCCTGGATCTATGACAATTATCTAACGTCACATTTGTCATGGCCCTTTCTTATTTACGATTTTACCAAAACCCAACTGTCCCGTCTAGATGCACTGGTGACAGCTAGTTTAAAATCCTGGCTGTCCTTAGCCAAACCTGACCCCTCGACTCTCTTCAGGTCCAAACAAAATTTTGGGCTAGCGCTTAAACTGCCCTCTCTGCTCTACGCCAACTCCAGAATAACCAAAAATTCGATTCTGTGCAATTCCAAAGATCCGGCAATATCGAAGCACGTAATAAGTGGCTGTAGTGATTCAAATGAACTACAAGCCCGCGTAGACTTCCACAAAAGGTTCCTTACTGGAATCAGCCAGAATGGCACTGGTCTGGGGTATGGCAGTACAACCACGAGCGACGTGGACTTGAAGAAGTCTCTTTTGCGGGGAGATTACGACAGCAAGAGTATGGCTCATGCTATTGGCCTTCAATGCCAGAATGACTGGACAACAATTGGTGACTTTTGCATTCCGCCTCCAATGCACTGGAAGGTAATGCTCTATGACTGGACGCCAGAGATGCTGAAATTTTATTTGAATGCCTTTCAGCATACACTTCCAGACCCCAGTAACCTCGCTCGTTGGAGCTTTGCCGAGGATAGTTCTTGTCCCCTCTGTAGCAATACCCCTTGCACAGCTAGACACATTCTAGCTGGCTGCAAGGTGGCCTTAGATCAAGGACGGTACACTTACCGCCATGACAAAGTTCTCGCTGTTATTCGCGAGGTAATTAGTCTCTCAGTGGCTCGTGCCAACAAGGGTTTGACAGTATCCTCCAAACCCCCAATACAGTTTGTGCGGGATGGCTCTAAAGGCAAAAAACATTTAACTACAAAACCTTTCTCAATAATCGAGAAAGCTACAGATTGGACTCTGCAGGTTGATTCGGTCTCTAAGCAGTATAAATTCCCTGAAAGTCTCGGATGCACAGCCCTCCGTCCAGATATAACTCTTTACTCTCTATCTCGGAAGGTGGCTCTTATTGTAGAATTAACTGTTCCATGGGAATCAAATATCCCAAAAGACCACGAGTACAAATTAAATAAATACCATGATCTTGCAAATGCCGTAACCCGGAACGGCTTCACTGTTCACCTTCACGCGGTGGAAGTTGGCGCTCGTGGCCTGCCAGCTAAATCTCTATTTCACCTCTTTAAAGATCTTGGCCTTTCCAGAAAAATAATCAACTCTTTCTTAGAAAAATTATCTAAAACTGCGATTTGCGCATCTCAAATTCTATGGCTTCGAAGGGGGAGTGAATGGGTGGCAAAGTGAACGCTCACATGTGGCAAGACAGCTGTCCTAAACCTACCACAGCCGGTTCGTAAGTCCGGAATCCACTGCTCACCCCCCAGAAGTGTAAAAAATAGTATTATGATGGGCCCGACTCCGGTCGGTGAATTCCATGGCAGCTCCGTTTGTATTTATAACAAAGGCAAAAAACATCTCACTGCAAAACCTTTCTCAATAATTGAGAAAGTTTCAGATTGGATTATGGAGGTCGATTCGGTCTCTAAGCAGTATAAATTCCCTGAAAGTCTCGGATGCACAGCCCTGCGTCCAGATATAACTCTTTACTCTCTATCTCGGAAGATGGTCCTTATCGTAGAATTAACTGTTCCATGGGAATCAAATATCCCAAAAGACCACGAGTACAAATTAAATAAATACCATGACCTCGCAAATGCCGTCACCTGGAACGGCTTCACTGTTCACCTTCACGCGGTGGAAGTAGGCGCTCGTGGCCTGCCAGCTAAATCTTTGTTTCACCTTTTTAAAGATCTTGGTCTCTCCAGGAAAATAATCAACTCCTTTTTCGAAAAATTATCTAAAACCGCGATCTCCGCATCTTAAATCCTATGGCTTCGAAGGGGGAGTGAATGGGTGGTAAGGTGGACGCTCACATGTGGCAAGACAGCTGTCCTAAACCTACCACAGCCGGTCGTTAGTCCGAAATCCACCGTTCACCTCCCAGAAGTGTAATAATTATATATGATGGGCCCGATTTTCGGTCGGTGAATTCCATGGCAGCTCCGTTTGTGTTTTATTTACAGATGGCAGTCTATCTCCCCGTATTATTTATGTGATGTAATCAGCCTATATAAAAATGCAATAGATGTTACTAATAACTGAATGTTATTACTGTTATCGTTGATTAAATTATTGACTTTTCATAATCAATTAGCCCTTTATAAGAAAAAAGTCATTCATGGCCTAATAAATTGCAAATAGTTTTGCCGGCAATGCTATCAACGAAACCTGCATTTCGCCACAGCAAAAGGGTCACCAAATCGTACTATAGAGTTAAGCAATCTGTCTGTCTGATCTTAACCCTTCAGACCTCGGCCCGTCAGCCGATTGACAAGTGGCTGTCCCAAAAAATTTTAGTAAAAATTAGTAAAAAAATTGAATTACGACACTGTCTCACCAAAATATTAATTACTGCCAAACCACTGTATCCATAATTAAAATGAAACATATTAACATAATAAAACATAATAAAATCAAACAAATTGAATTAAAATAAAATAAAACGGGGCCGTCACGCTGAATCGTGTTGTGGCCGATATCGGCCAATCGGGGCCTGAGGGGTTAATAGACTCCGAAACCGTTTGGACCGATCACCATGAAAGATGGCAAATATATGTATTTTTCCATGGAGAAGGTTTTTATGATATTCGCTTTGTTGTGACTTGCCACTAGATGGCGCTGCAGCGCATCAACTTCTATACCGCTCAACCGATCGCCATGAAAACTGGTATACATAGACATTTGACCATGCATAATATTTTCGCGCTATGAAATGTATTGTAACTCGCCACCAGATGGCGCTGCATCCAACTTCTATACCGTTCAACCAATCGCCGCTTTGAAAATTGGTAGGCATAGTATTTGAGCACGGATATTATTGCAGTATAGGAACCTTTCTCAGAAATCGCAAAAATAAAGAAATACTACTAGATTCGATCATTGTAATGCTAAATATGAAAGAAAAAAGCTTCGGACGCGTAAAATTTCGAGACCAAATTTACATACAAAAAACAAAAAAAAAAAATTTTTAACTCAGTTTTTAAGGTTGTTTTTAAAAAAAAACTAATCTAACCTACCGCTAAATAGGTGTTTATGTATTACTTAAAATTAAAAAAACTTAACCTACCGAAATGTAGGGGTTTGGCGCTTTTTTGAATGCCTATGGCCCGTATTCCATTTCTCGCAAGTGCCTAAATTGGCGTCTAAAAAGGCGCTAAAACGACGCTTAATTTTGAAGTGACATTTTGGTATTCCCTTTCATGGGTCCTAACTGGCGCGTGCTTATGTAGAGATCATCTGGTACCTAAATTGACGTTAAGCACCGTCGAGATCCTTTTTGGTATTCCGTTTCTACAACTGTCATGGCGGATGGGTCTTGTTCGGGGTCTTATCTAAGAACGGTCTAAAATCAATCAGTCTTCTTCTGACAGCCGTGTAACTTGTTTTTGCTTGTGATTCCGAAGACTTTTCGCGTTGCAATTTTCAAAGATGTTTGCTCAGCATTGGCTTTTAAATCGAAGAAGGGATGATGAGCGCAGATTATCGTAAGTAATCGTTTATTCATATCTATATCTTGCCCTGAAAATCCTGTGTATTTTTTATTCCTATGGCTTCGAAGGGGGATTGAATGGGTGGTAAGGTGAACGCTCACATGTGGCAAGACAGCTGTCCTAAACCTACCACAGCCGGTTCGTAAGTCCGGAATCCACTGCTCACCCCCCAGAAGTGTAAAAAAAAAAATAGTATTATGATGGGCCCGACTCCGGTGAATTCCATGGCAGCTCCGTTTGTATTTATTTATGGTGACGTTCAAAAATCAACAATCTAGAAGAGGTTCCTATACTGCAATTATACCTATTTTCGCGTTGTTGTAACTTGCCACTAGATGGCGCTGCAGCAGGTTACTTTTATACCGTTCAACCGTTCGCCATGAACATTTTAAAAATTGGAAAGTTCTACTTGAGGCGTGGGAGAGAGGGTTAGGGGAAGGAGTGGGAGAGGGGAGTAAGCGGATACTCGAGCAATTCCGGGTAACATTAAACTAGCACAATATATAACCAATGGTCATAACCTAAAAGTTATATAATAATATAATAAACTAACCTCAAATAGTGCATTATCGAAGCTCTTATGCCTCCTTTATCGCGTACCATTCTAAATAAGGTGGCAAACTTATCCAAAGCGAGATATTTCGCCATTTTCAATGGTTATAGGCTTTCGATTTGTTATTTTTTGTAAAAACGATCTGACAGCAGTCGTCGACCGACCGACTTGACGCTTCTTCTTGACGTTAAAATCGATGTTGCCAAACGGGACAACGCTAACTTTTTAGCTTTTTAGTACGTTAGCTGGACATTTTTAGTTGTGTTTTTATATCAAAAATTACAATTTGAATTTTATTTGCTGAGATTTGCTAAATCAAATTAATAAAATTTGGCCAATTATTTCTATCTAATAAAGTTATAATAAAAAACCTAATCAGCTGATCGGCTGCCAAGTGTCAGAAGTCACGTTTTGTTGACGTTTTTTTTAACTTGTTTTTTTTTGACCGCTAGATTTTTGCGGTCAGATTATCTGTTTTTAAATCTATATTAAATCCTAGTTTTCAAAAGTATATTTACTTAGAGATACATATTTGAGCTGTTTTATTGTCATCACCAAAGGTATGTTTTTCAATTTTGATTATTCGTTGTATGATAAGTTGCCCTACATCTGTAATTCGGCTGGGATTTGAGATTTAAATAGACGAAACAATCATCATGGATCTATCAAACTAGAAGACACAATCAGATCAAAACTTGAAGACACAATCACCATGGATCTCAAAACACTTGTGACAAGTCCTACATTGGGAGTACTACGAGTGAATTCGCCACCCCAGGAAGTTATAACGACATTATGTCATTTTCTCTTCCATGGAGTAAACGCAGTAACTTAGGGACAGTTAAGCGGTGTCGATTACAACGAGCGAATCCATCACCCCAAGCTATTTCAGCTGTTTGCGACGGCACAAACCTACCGTCCAGTAAAGCCACGAGCCCGTCAGAGTCCCACGCCTTACAGCAAGGCACTAGGAAGGTAACCCAGTGGGGCCATCTCGCCTCCTGGCTACCAGTTTTGGCAGGATATATCCGTCCTCCCGACTGGTTACGAGATTGAAGTCACTTACGCAGCCTTTACCAGCCGTAATTCAGCAGTGATTCGGTTTGAATCTATCGCGAACCAAAGGCATCTTTTGGCCGACTCTGTATTCAGGATCAGGTAGGCTAATGGTCATTTCAAGAGTGATTGACGACAGATCAACATCTACTCCCGCTGCTTTGGAGACAATATATTTCCATAGTTCCAAGACTCCTTCGGCAATTAGTCAGAGTGCACAACCGGCAGGCGTCGCTGAACGGTTCGCAAACCGTCCAGTAGCGCCGGGAGGCAATCCCCAGGATGCGATGCCTGAGATGCGAGAGTCTTACCCGGAGTAGCCTCCTTCTGAATAGGAGTTGAATCGTGAGTTGGACTGATCCGAGAACAAAGTGGATCTTATGGCCCAAGCTGAACGAAACCATTCGCTACCCGAGACAGGGACAACTAGAGCTGTCAACTACAACGGGCAAACCCGTCACCTCAGAAAGTTTTAATGAAATTTGATCGTTCTGTCTCCCGTGGGGTGAGCGCAGAAGTCCACCGAGGACGAAACAGTCCACCGTCAAGCTCCGCCACATGCCCAAGAGAGGCCATCGCCTTATCCGCGAGATTGCCGGGTATGTTACCCAGCGGGCGGACACTCGCGCCCTTACTTCCAGTTGCGACCAGAAATCTCTGGTCTCCCGACTCTGGGACTCCTCGACTAGTTCGAGGTCGCTTGCGCGGTCCTCTCCCTTACGTGACGGTGAAACGGTGTCAACCGAATCTATTGCGAACCACGGCATCCTTTGCCCGGCTGTTCAACCCGAATCGGGTAGCCGATGGTCATTTCAACAACAGTCGCCGTAAGGTCACCAACCACCCCCGCTCTGTAGAAAACAGTACTGCTTCCAGACTCCTCCGACTGTTAGTCAGAATGCAAAATCGATTGGCTTACGCCGCACGGTGCGCAGACCGTCCAGGAGCGCTAGAAGAATGACTCCTGGGGGAAACTTACTCTCAGGCCAGAGTCCTACGCAGGCTCGCACTTGG
The DNA here is from genome assembly GCA_944548615.1 of Micropterix aruncella. Lineage (NCBI taxonomy): Eukaryota > Metazoa > Arthropoda > Insecta > Lepidoptera > Micropterigidae > Micropterix > Micropterix aruncella. The sequence goes on along the minus strand of OX155977.1, from coordinate 4,285,982 downwards.
GACAACTCAATCCACGGTCTTAACTACGCCAACAAGCCCGTAACAGTCCAATGCCTTACTGCGAGGCACTGGTGAGTGAAAACAGCGGGCCGACCTCACACCCTTACTATTCGATTTGGACGGATTTCTCCAGCGCGGGCTCTACCTTAAACGTTGGCGCTAATCGATAGATTGAATTTATCCCGGATCCGTAACGCCTTTTGCCCGTCAAGATCACTTGGGATCGGGCAAAGTAAACTAACCAGTAGCTTTCTCGAGCTACAAGGCAATGCGGGAAGAGGGTGCGTGGAATGTGGGCAGAGGGCTACGTCCCGACAAACGCGAACGGTTAACATTACGAGCAGGTAAAGGCTGGTGACAATTTCGAGCGTTTGGATATCTGCGTAAGCCGAGTAGCGGAACATCTGGCGGCCATATCCGAGCCCTTACGACACGTGACGTATTCGCTTTGATTTCAATTTTGTTCTAAGAGAAGCTACTGTCTGGGGTATACTGTGGATCAGATGGCCATCGGATTGCTAGGATTTTGCAAAAAGTTGAAACACAAAGCCCGGTGCACAAACCGCCTAGTTCCGCCTGAGATGTTCCCCGGATCCGCACTTCCGATCCCAACCATCTGGGACTGCATCTTGCAGCCGCAGGCAGAGGTCACAGCTGCCTTTCCAGGTTAAATCCTCCTTCGAGTAGATAACACAAAAAAGGCTATCCGCACCCAAGCTGCATGGAACCATTAACCGATCGGGTGACAACAATGCCTATAGGCATTTTGCATCATGTGACAGATCCGCGCACGGATAATCAACAATTCGGATAATTGGCTATTTTTATTAGTGTAAAAAATAGTATTATGATGGGCCCGACTCCGGTCGGTGAATTCCATGGCAGCTCCGTTTGTATTTATTTATATACAGTTTGTGCGGGATGGCTCTAAAGGCAAAAAACATTTAACTACAAAACCTTTCTCAATAATCGACAAAGCTTCAGATTGGATTCTAGAGGTGGATTCGGTCTCTAAGCAGTATGAATTCCCTGAAAGTCTCGGACGCACAGCCCTCCAACCAGATATAACTATTTACTCTATCTCGGAAGGTGGCCCTTATTGTAGAATTAACTGTTCCATGGGAATGAAATATCCCAAAAGACCACGAGTACAAATTCAATAAATACCATGATCTCGCAAATGCCGTCACCCGGAACGGCTTCAATGTTCACCTACACACGGTGGAAGCTGGCGCTTGTGGCCTGCCAACCAAATCTCTGTTTCATCTTTGTAAAGATCTTGGTCTTTCATGAAAAATAATCAACTCTTTCCTAGAAAAAATATCTAAAACCGCGATTTCCGCATCTCAAATTCTATGTCTTCGAAGTGGGAGTGAATGGGTTGTAAGGTGTACGCTCACATGTGGCAAGACAGCTATCCTAAACCTACCACAGCCGGTCCTGAATCCACTACTCACCCCCAGAAGTGTAAAAATAGTATTATGATGGGCCCGACTCCGGTCGGTGAATTCCATGGCAGCTCCGTTTGTATTTTATTTTATTTACTGTATTTTATATACTGGCTAATGGCTCGCAAGTCTAAACTTTCTCTAGATAACAAAATCCTTCTCTACAAATGTGTTTTCAAACCCATATGGTCCTATGGAGTAGAGCTGTGGGGCACTGCAGCAAACTCCAACATAGAAATACTGCAACGTTTTCAAAACAAAATGCTGCTCATGATAACAAACTCTCCATGGTATATCACCAATTGTCAACATCATCGCGACCTGAAGATACCAACCGTCAAGCAAGAAATAAAAAAAATAAAAACAAACGGATCTGCCATGGAATTCACCGACCGGAGTCGGGCCCATCATAATACTATTTTTTTACACTTCTGGGGGGTGAGCAGTGGATTCCGGACTTACGAACCGGCTGTGGTAGGTTTAGGACAGCTGTCTTGCCACATGTGAGCGTTTACCTTACCACCGATTCACTCCCCCTTCGAAGCCATAGAATTTGAGATGCGCAAATCGCAGTTTTAGATAATTTTTCTAAGAAAGAGTTGATAATTTTTCTGGAAAAGCCAATATCTTTAAAGAGGTGAAATAGAGATTTAGCTGGCAGGCCACGAGCGCCAACTTTTACCGCGTGAAGGTGAACAGTGAAGCCGTTTCGGGTTACGGCATTTGCAAGATCATGGTATTTATTTAATTTGTACTCGTGGTCTTTTGGGATATTTGATTCCCATGGAACAGTTAATTCTACAACAAGAGCCACCTTCCGAGATAGAGAGTAAAGAGTTATATCTGGACGGAGGGCTGTGCATCCGAGACTTTCAGGGAATTTATACTGCTTAGAGACCGAATCAACCTCCAGAATCCAATCTGTAGCTTTCTCGATTATTGAGAAAGGTTTTGTAGTTAAATGTTTTTTGCCTTTAGAGCCATCCCGCACAAACTGTATTGGGGGTTTGGAGGATACTGTCAAACCCTTGTTGGCACGAGCCACTGAGAGACTAATTACCTCGCGAATAACAGCGAGAACTTTGTCATGGTGGTAAGTGTACCGTCCTTGATCTAAGGCCACCTTGCAGCCAGCTAGAATGTGTCTAGCTGTGCAAGGGGTATTGCTACAGAGGGGACAAGAACTATCCTCGGCAAAGCTCCAACGAGCGAGGTTACTGTGGTCTGGAAGTGTATGCTGAAAGGCATTCAAATAAAATTTCAGCATCTCTGGCGTCCAGTCATAGAGCATTACCTTCCAGTGCATTGGAGGCGGAATGCAAAAGTCCCCAATTGTTGTCCAATCATTCTGGCATTGAAGGCCAATAGCATGAGCCATAATCTTGCTGTCGTAATCTCCCCACAAAAGAGACTTCTTCAAGTCCACGTCGCTCGTGGTTGTACTGCCATACCCCAGACCAGTGCCATTCTGGCTGATTCCAGTAAGGAACTTTTTGTGGAAGTCTACGCGGGCTTGTAGATCATTTGAATCACTACGGCCACATACAAGCTCAAATCTTACTCAAAACGAATGGCAAATCATCTAAACAAGCTGGCCTGCAAATTAATGGACAAAACCACTCGCACCTTCAAGAAACTAAAGAGAAGAGCCCCTCAAGATCTTATTTAAACATAAGGAGAATAGTCCCTTCCGCTTTTAAAACTAAACGATATCACCATACCATTGTCGCAAAAAGTGAAAGATCTTGGTCTAATTATCGATGAACATTTCTCCTGGCAACCACACGTGGACGAGGTAAGTCGTAAAATATTTGCTAGTTTTCACCCTCTGCAAACACTCAGAAGATTTCTTCCTATGGACACAAAAAAATCTCTTGCACAGTCTCTCCTCTTGCCTCTCCTTGACTATGCAGATGTGGCTTATCTCGATTTATCAGAGGAACTGCTCAACAAACTTGAACGTTTGCAAAATGTATGCATACGATTCATCTTCGGTCTACGTAAGTATGATCACGTGTCCGACTATAGGGCACAGTTAAAGTGGTTGCCAATACACCAAAGAAGAAATGTTCATATACTGGCTCTCCTATATCGTGTACTCACCCAATTAACACCATCCTATCTCCAGGAGCTTTTTGAACCACTAAGTTCCCACGGTCTCGTACTTCGGTCAGCCTCTGACAGTTTATTAAAAATTCCGAGTCATAATAGTGATTTCTATTCCTATTCTTTCTGTGTCCATGGTGCAAGACTCTGGAACGATCTCCCAGCAAATATACGAAACTCGCCTTCTTTACCATCGTTCAAGACTCACCTTAAGGATTACTACCTTTCTAAGAAGTAACCAGTTCTTCCCTTTCTCTCCTGTTCCTCTCCCAATTTCCTCTCCTCGGGCACTATTAGTCTTAAATTCTTCCACTTGTCTGTATGTTATGTAATAATCTTTATTTTCACTATGCGCGCATGTACCACTATGTTTAGGTTAGCTGTAAGACATTGCCATGTGGCAATAAGCTCGCCTTTTTTGTATACTTTTTTTAAGTGCAAATAAAGAGTTTATTATTATTATTATTATTATTAATAGTATGGATTAGCCACTGGGCAAATACCGTTCATGACAGAGCAAATACATAACCTCTAGCTAAACGCCCACACGCCTAAGGCAGGGCAGATTGCAGGATCATAAAGGAATTTAAAAAAAATATACTGTATGTATGTTCAAAATGCGAGTAAAAACAATAAGGCATTCTTACGTTGGATTCTTAACCCTTCCTCTCGCGAAGTAAAAATTCAGCTATCACTTTTGCGCGCGACATTTTCGCGCGTAAAATCGGCGCGAGTCGACCGACCTTGATACAAACGACCATAACTTGAAAACCACTATACGGATCATTAAAAGAAATACTGCAAAATGATCGCATTGAAATTTGACATATAAAGAATTATAACCTGGAAATTAGGGGAGTCCGCGGTTGGTCCCGCAAGGGATGTTACGGAGCTACCGAGTTAAAATGCTTAGGTATCCGTAGGATACATTCTTACAGCACAGAAACGAAATTTTGTATACGCATTCAATTATGATAGCCCGTTCTAAGTTTCACCGCGATGTAGCTGCTGCAACCAGGGTTAGCTTCCAACGAGGGGACTCCTCAATGGTCAACAGAAGAAACATGAAATTCTGTATAGCATTCAATTATGATAGCCCATTCGACATGGCTACAGCACCCAGTATTGGCTCGGAAAGACCATTGTAATAAAAGCTTGTTTTTTAAAATGTGTTTTTACTATTCTTATTTTTTAGATGACTACAAAGGTGTTTGTGTACGGCACTCTGAAACAAGGTGAACCTAATTACCACTGGCTAACCGATGCGAAAAATGGCTCTGCCAAATTCGTGACAAAAGCGGAAACCGTTGAGAAATACCCTTTGATTATCGCCACGCAGTTCAACATACCGTTCCTTCTCAACCAACCGGGAACTGGACACAACGTAAAAGGTAAACGTCAAAAAACGGGCCAAAAAACCAAACATTAGGATGTATGCGAGTCGGTTATTCGATATGGCATCGTAACTTGGGGCTGTGCGGCAAAAACGCTTCTGGCCACCCTTTACAAAGCGCAAAAGGCTATACTGAGGGTGATCAATAAAAAACCCCAAACATATTCTTTCGATGACCTTTTCCGAGAGTATAGAGTGTTGAGTGTGAGAAAAATGTTTGTGCTAGTAACTCTCACTAAATTCCAGAGTGAGTTAGGAGAGCAGAAAAAGCCAGCAATCTCGCGTGACAAGAAGATCGAAACAAACAAATTTTGCAATACCACGCAGGAGATCCGCTTTTGGCCAATCCAGTTTCTCTTATCTTGCCCCCAAATTTTATAATTGCCTACCCCAAACATTAAAGACATTAAAATTTCATATACATTTAAAAATAGTTTGAGTGCCTACCTCTTAAATTGTACAAATGCAGATATTGAACACCTTATTAGATAATTAAATCCTTATAATAAAGACATAATAGTATATGTAGTAATATAAATTGATGATTTCGAAATATAATTTTCTTTTTATTTTTGTGAATTTATTTTGTATATTATTAATACACATTAATACTTATTAATACATATATAAATATATGTACGTATATAAATTTTTATCATGTTTTCAAATAAAATAATAGGTTATTGACAATTTTCATGACATTTTCTTACGAATTTTTAATTATGTAATTAAGGTATTTCTGTTACATTATGTATGATTTATTTATATAAATATAATATTATAGATATCTTAGGATAATTAAAATAAATTGTCTGCCTTGGAACAGGCGGTAGCCTAGTTAGGTTAAGACTTTTGTATATTGAATCTACTCACAATTTGAAATCAATAAATAATTTGTAAAATTTGTAATTTGTATATATCCGTGAACCGAAAACCCGTGAATATCCGAATACTCGTGAACATCAGCAGTTGCCAGTATGCCAAAGGAGAAATGTTCATGCTTCACTCCTATCTCTTAAAATGGCCCTTAACCCTTCAGGCCTCGGCCCCTCAGCCGATTGACAAATTGATGTCCCAAAAATTTTTAGTAAAAATTAGTAAAAAATTGAATTATGACACTGTCTCACCAAAAACATTAATTACTGCCAAGCCACTGTACCCATAATCAAAATGAAACATATTAACATAATAAAATAAAGCAAATTAAATTAAAACGGGCCCGTCACGCTGAATCAGTTTGTGGCCGATATCGGCCAATCGGGGCTTGAGGGGTTAATGTAGAATTAACCATGGTCATAATTCATAGGAACATGAGTATAAATTACACAAATGCTACGATCTCGTAAATGCCGTCACCCGGAACGGCTTCACTGTACACCTTCACGCGGTGGAAGTTGGCGCTCGTGACCTGCCAGCCAAATCTCTATTACATTTTATTATAGGTCTTAGTCTCTCCAGGAAAATAATCAACTCCTTCCTAGAAAAAATATCTAAAACTTCAATTTCCGCATCTCAAATCATATAGCTTCGAAGGGGGAGTGAATGGGTGGTAAGGTGGATGCTCACATGTGGCAAGACAGCTGTCCTAAACCTACCACAGCCGGTTTTTAGTCCGGAGTCCACCGCTCACCCCCCAGGGTGTAATAATAATACTACGAGGGACCTGATTCCGGTGGGTGATTTCCATGGCAGCTCCGTTTGTATCTATACTACTTGCTCTCCTGTATCGTGTACCTATCCTGTCTCTATGAGCTTTTCAAACCATTGAGTTTCTACGGTCTTGTACTTCGGTCAGCCTTTGACAATATACTCAAAATTCCTCATCATAATACTGATTCCTAATCCTACTTTTTCTGTGTCCATGGCGCAAAAGTCTGGAATGTGGTCAGACTTTTTAAGTGTGGACATATTACACTCATCAAAAACCTCTTATATGAACTCAATAAAAAAATCTAGAATCTATCTAGATGATCTTTATTTTTTGTGTTTTATTTCCTATTGTGATCATTAGTTAGTGATTATTAGTTATAATTTGTAATGGTGACGGGAATATATATATATATATATATATATATGTTACAGTTAACACCCGTTTTTAGATAGAACGCGTTTTCCCTAGTTAGAACTAGTTTTTACTTAATGCCTTTGTTAAAACTAGAATTAACTAATGCTCAAAATTGAATATCAGGTAAAACTAGTTTTTACTAGACAAAACGCGTTTTTCCAAACCGGGGGAATCTCTTTCCAAACGCCCGCGCCGTTCGCGCGCTGTGCGCTCGCTCGATTCAGTACCGCTTTGTTTTCATTCTGATAAGCACGTATAGATTGATTCGAGCGCAATTGTCATGGCAAACTTAAATGAAGGAACGCGATGGAAAGAGGAGTTTTTAAACCAGTTATTAGCGATTCGCGATCACGAAAAAAAAGAGGACCACTTCTGTATTATGACAAAAGGAACCTACGACAATTTAGTGGACGAAATTCAAGAAGCACAATTAGCTGTTCAGAAATCTCAGAAACAGTACAGGAGACTGAAGCGATTTAAGGTAATCAATATTTGTGGAATACGAAAATTAGTGACTAGACAAGAGCCCATGAAATACTACTTGTATGTAGATGAAATTTTTGATATAATTGAAGCAGCTCATGTGGCCGTTGGTCATGGTGGTCGGGATAGACTTAAAAATGAAACTTCACGAAAATATGCGAACATAACTTTAGAAATGATAAATATTTTTCTCTCTATGTGCGAAACTTGTCAGCGTAAAAAGAGTATGAAGAAAAAAGGACTTGTTTCAAAACCCATACTACATTCTGAAATGAACAGCCGTTGCCAAGTCGATCTTATCGACATGCAAACTCAAGAAGATCGGGGATTTAAGTTTATAATGGTGTATCAGGACCATTTGACAAAATTTGTTTTGTTGCGTGCACTGAAAAGTAAGAGAGCCGTAGAGGTGGCGTATCAGTTGACTGATATATTTTTGACATTTGGTGCTCCTTGCATCTTACACTCGGATAACGGCAGAGAATTTGTAAATTCTGTCATAAATGAGCTCGTTTCATTTTGGCCGGAGTGTAAACTGGTCCATGGAAAGCCAAGACACAGTCAAAGCCAAGGATCTGTTGAAAGAGCTAACCAAGACATAGAGAAAATGTTAGCTTCATGGATGCAAGATAACGATACCACAAATTGGTCAAATGGTATTCGGTTTGTACAGTTTATGAAAAATCGGGCGCTTCATTCCGGTATTAAACAATCACCATACAAAGCAATGTTTGGTATAGAACCACGAGTAGGTCTTATGACTTCGACTTTACCACGAGATGCTATTGAGGATATACGAGAGGAAGATGATCTCGAAAATGCGTTAAATAAAATAAATATGACGGATAGTACAGATAATGCAAAAGCTGAGCCTGTGGCTAGTTGCAGTGGACATCGTCAGATTATAACCGGAGCCAAACAAAAAGACGCAGAAAGTTCATCCAAAACAAGTGGAGAATCGCCAATCGCACCAGAAGCCAGTGAATATGACATTGAAGCTGAAGCATCTACGACCGTAGAGCCTCTTATAATACCACCAAATGACAAAGACCTCGAAGTTGTAACAAATGTGAATCGACAAATAATGGCATCCAGAGAAACAGCACATCGAAACTTAAAAAAACAGGCCAAGAGAATGACATTGGCTTCAGATGCAATTCACGTTCCAGTAGAAATTGGTGATAATGTCATTATACAAATCCCTGATGTCGACAGAGCAAAAGCAGATCTACGTAATATAGTCGGAGTGGTTCTTCAAAAGGATGATCAGGGTTTTCACAAGATTGGAACGAAATATGGAATACTCGAGAAATTATATTGCAGGTATGTACCTATGGGTTGCTTAATTGTTTTATCATATAACTATATCGCTATTAGGTAAATGCCAACTATTTAAATGTGCTTTTCAGGTCAGAATTTGATAAGTGCAAAGAAAAATTTTTGCATGAAGAAGATGTTCCGAATACCAATTTACCTTTGAGAACTGTTGCTAAGGAAGCAGCCATAGGAACAGGCCAAGGATTTATGCGCTGCGTATGCAAGAAAGGATGTATGTCAAAAAGGTGTCTCTGCAAGAAAAATGGTTACCTTTGTAACTCAAAATGCCACGATAGTTTGTCTTGCAATAACAAGTAGATCCTCATCCTTTTCTAATTTTAAGGTTTTGATTATTTTTTATTGTATGGTAACAAATGTTCCTTAACAACTTGTTTGATTATTTTATTTACTTTTAATTAATATTGTTACCTTGGCAACTTCTTTATGTCGATGTTCCCTAAAATGTTCCTTTAGTGTAAGATTATTATTTTGTGTCCTAGATCTTTTTAATAAATATTTTTAAAGTATATCTTGTTTTCAATCCCAAATTAGTTTCTGTAGTGCTGGTTTTAACTAAGGCTCGGAGTGACAACTAGTTTTATCTGAAAATCAAAAATATCAGTGGTAAATTCTAGTTTTGACTAGGTATTTCTAGTTTTAACAAAAGCATTAAGTAAAAACTAGTTCTAACTAGGGAAAACGCGTTCTATCTAAAAACGGGTTTTAACTGTAACATATATATATATATATATATATATATATTTATTTATATATATATATATATATATATATATATATATATATATATATATATATATATATATATATATATATATATATATATATATATATATATATATATATATATATATATATATATATATATATATATATATATATATATATATATATATATATATATATATATATATATATATATATATATATATATATATATATATATATATATATATATATATATATATATATATATATATATATATATATATATATATATATATATATATATATATATATATATATATATATATATATATATATATATATATGTATATATATGTATATATATATATATATATATATATATATATATATATATATATATATATATATATATATATATATATATATATATATATAAATATATATATATTTCTTTTCCTTTTTATTTTTTATTCAAATTGCCGAATATATGTGATCTAAAAACTAGAGAGCTAGCTGCCCTGGAACAAGTCCTGGCACTTAGTTGGGCAGCAGCAGTACTTAACCCGTTGAGTATGAGTCAACCAAATCTGGTCGCGAAACAATTATCCGTTGAGTACGAGTCGACCAAATCTGGTCGCGCGTTTTTTTCACTTCTTTGACGTTCTCATATTTATTCATAATTATCTAATTGTTTTACAAAATGATATTTTAATATTCTATATTCGAAATTTCAATGCAATCATTGTGCAGTTGTTCTTTTTATGATTGGTATAGTAGTTTCGTAGTTATAGTACTTTAAGTCGATGTCGCCGAAAATCCTGCAAAAGAGCTCCAAGGGTTAAAAGCTCATATCGGCCGTGTTCAATTTTAATTTTAATTTTAATTATATATATTTTTTTATTGATGTGATTATTAGTGATACTTATGCACTGTAAATGAATTGTTAAAGTAATTAAATAAAATAAATAAATGATCACAAAACATTTATACATATTATATTTCATTCAATTTAATTCTTGGACATAATTTTATCTCAAGTATATTCATTATAATACCTATATATCATACCTAAAACTAAATATAAATATATTTATTATACATACATAATATTATTTTTATCTATTTTGTCTCTTCCTTTCACCTCACTAGTGTCCCATCCTGATTCCCCCTCATTCTCAAGCGGAAACAATATAAAATTATATTGCGTTCATTTTGTATACTTTATATTCGGAATTACATTAATGGATTTTTGTCACTTTTAAATAGGTTTTTATTGCATTGTATGTAGTTCTGTTTGGTTCCAGAATAAAATAAAATAAAATATAAAATGATCTCCCAACAAAATACACCTTATTTACAATCAATCAAGACTCACCTCAAAAGGTATTACTTTTCTAAGAAGTAACCAGTTCTTCCCGTTCCATCTTCCTTTTCTCAGGCATTCTTAGTTTTAAATATGGTAGTTTGTATTTTACACCGAAAACTTATTTATTTAATAATCTTTACTTCCACAGTGCATGTACCACTGCACTATGATTAGGTTAGTTGCAAGATATTGTCATGTGGCAATAAGCTCGCTTTATTGTATATTTTTTTGGGGGTTACTCCTTAAGAATCGATTTCATTTAAAGCCCCCGGTATGAGAATTTTGTGGATAGTAAAATCAAACATTAACAAAAACGTTACGTTTAATGTCAGTAGAGTTCGAAAATTAAAAAGAGTGCAACAATACCCAACAAAAGATCGTAGCTTCGATGAAATTTGCCAGCTTCCGACCCAACCCCTACCTACATCAAGTAATTGATTGGTGATGATTGATGGACGATGATTGATGATTATGATTGGTTGATGACGATTGATTATGATTGATTGATCGATGATGATGATGATTGATTGATGATAATTGCTGGATGATGATTGATTGATGATGATTGATTTATGATGAGTACTTGGTGATGATTAATTGATGATTGATTGATGTTTGATGATTGATTGATGATGCTTGGTGATGTTAAATTGATGGGGATTAATGATGTAATATTTGATGGTGGTTGATTGATGATGGTTGATGACGATTGATTGATGATGATTGATTAATGATGATTGCTTAATGATGATTGATTAATTATCATTGATTGATGATTGGTTGATTGATGATGGACCTGTTGATTGATTGATTGATTGATCGATTGATCATCGATTAATCAATCAATTTAACCCTTTGCCCGTTGTAAAATTCGATGACAATCGCAATACCAAGGGGTTAACCCCTTGAGTATGATACGACCAAATCTGGTTCTGAAACAATTATCCGTTGAGTATGATACGACCAGATCTGGTTCCGCGTTTTTTTCACTTCTTTGACGTTCTCATATTTATTCATAATTATCTAATTGTTTTACAAAATGATATTTCAATATTCTATATTCGAAATTTCAATGCAATCATTGTGCAGTTGTTCTTTTTATGATTGGTGTAGTAGTTTCGTAGTTATAGTACTTTAAGGTCGATGTCGCCGAAAATCCTGCAAAGGAGACAGATGCATCCATGAAAATACCCATTTACTCCAAGGGTTAAAGAGAAAGTCAGTCGCGCGTCGGAGTTGACACGCACAAATTATTTAGGTATCATTAAAGTTTTTTTTAAATTAATTTAATTAATTTTTATCCCAAATTATCGATTTAAGCTTCTCGGTCGTTTACCAAACACCAATAAATATTGTATTTGGTATTGTTTGATCCGCATGAGAAATTCCAACGTCACTAAATTTTCATTCCGTAAACAGTTGCACATTTGATACACTCTTAAACAAAATGGCTGATTGTTCACAGTTTGACAAGACTGGTGGTGACAAACACAACGGGCAAACCTATCACCCCAGGGAGTTTTAACGACATCAGCCCCGGAATTCCGACATAGCAATACGATACGTTAACGCGACATGACATTGAATTTAATATCGTCCTCGATCCGACTACTTGACTGATTCTGTTTTAGAATCGTCAGTTAACCCGTTGAGTATGATACGACCAAATCTGGTTCTGAAACAATTATCCGTTGAGTATGATACGACCAGATCTGGTTCCGCGTTTTTTTCACTTCTTTGACGTTCTCATATTTATTCATAATTATCTAATTGTTTTACAAAATGATATTTCAATATTCTATATTCGAAATTTCAATGCAATCATTGTGCAGTTGTTCTTTTTATGATTGGTGTAGTAGTTTCGTAGTTATAGTACTTTAAGTCGATGTTGCCGAAAATCCTGCAAAAGAGACAGATGCATCCATGAAAATACCCAATTACTCCAAGGGTTAATATCGGAAAATGATACTTCCCACGAGATTCCTACCCTGATATCGTGTTCTGATCGGCTGGGGTCAGCCGTTTAGCAGTGAGCGGTGTATGCTCATTTGGACCGGGCTCTGAGCGTGCTTAGTGCTTTGAACTAAGGGCAATTCGGAACGCATCCTTTGTTTATTAACCCTTCGGCTACATAACGACCAAATTTGGTTGCACATCAGAACACCGTTGGCTACGTAACGACCAATATTGGCGGCGTGCTCCCGGAGCGCACAGTAATATTATTTTCTAATTCGAACGCATCTTAAAATCCATACCAAATATCTCATTATTACCAAAGATACATAGACGGTCGCTAGAATAATTTCGCGCGTCATTTCACGGATATTCCTGGTAAAATTCACTTTGTCCAAACATCATAATTTCTTTTTCGAGAAATATTTTTTTTTTTTTTGGTTTTTATTAGCTAATATCTAGTTATTTTTATATGTAAATAAGCAAAAGAAAATATTACCTTTGATAGAGAATCTAATAAAGATCACAATAGTATTTACAATTTCTAAATAGGGTTCCGTATTTTTCCGTAAGACAAGTGCAAGTTAGAAATTCCGAGTTTTATTCATAATTATCTAATTGTTTTACAAAATGAAATTTTGATATTTATATAAGAAATTTCAATACGATCATTGCACAATTATTCTGTATATGATTGCTATAGTAGTTCCATAGTTATAGTACTTTTTGTCGAGCGCGGCGATATTGCAAGAAATACCAATAAATTGCCGCGGTCTGCCATGAAATTAGGCCGCTACTTGAAGGGTTAAATCAATTATTCTTTTTTCTTGGCGCTATATTCAAATTTTAATCGTCTCGGGTGGGAATAGTCGGTAATTATTGTTGGATGGAGATTTTTACTACCATTTCAAAGTATTGTATTGTCGCTTCAGAATCCGGGGGCAGGTCAATCTATGTTGCTAACGTAATTTTATCTTTTTTAGGTGAAATCTACGAGATAGATAAACAAATGTTGGGCAATTTGGATATACTTGAAGACTATCCGAATTACTATTCGAGAGAGATTTGGCCGTTACGAGTTTTGGACGAGTAAGTTTTTGTTTTGAAATTCCAAATTTAAATTCTAAGTGTCAACATATGGAAATGGAAGCCTCGGAAATGGAAATATTTTCCTGAAAGTGTGGAGCTCGCCAAGACAAGGTGGCCGACGTGGCGGGTATCGGGCTAAATACCTCCAATCATGATGAACAGTACAACCTTATGACATCAAGGAGACCTGTCTGGATGAGGGAAACGGATAACCGATCCGGATGGAGAGTGATTGGAGAGGCGTATGCCCAACGGTGGGCTAATGCGCTGATGATGAAGAAGAAGTTTTTGTTTTTAATTTTCTCGATGTTTTAGGGGTAATATTCATTCGTTATTAACCCTTGGAGTAAATGGGTATTTTCATGGATGCATCTGTCTCTTTTGCAGGATTTTTGGCGACATCGACTTAAAGTACTATAACTACGAAACTACTACACCAATCATAAAAAGAACAACTGCACAATGATTGCATTGAAATTTCGAATATAGAATATTGAAATATCATTTTGTAAAACAATTAGATAATTATGAATAAATATGAGAACGTCAAAGAAGTGAAAAAAACTCGCGCGCCGAGCGCGACCAGATTTGGTCGACTCCTACTCAACGGATAATTGTTTCGCGACCAGATTTGGTTGACTCATACTCAACGGGTTAATAGCGTATTAGCATAGATTATATAAGGTATTAATTGCTCAATGTCATATTACATTTTGGCGACCCTTCTGGGTTCTTGTCGGGAGCCAACCCAGGGTGTAGAATCAGGTCATGCTTACCATTAAAATAAATGAATTGTCATCGAAATTGAACCAACAAGTAAATTTTCAATTTCAAATGATAATATTTGAGTTCCCTTAATTCCCCATGGATCCAATCATCAGAACAGGATTTTGATAAGAATGGGACCAATCTGTAAGTATATTCTTTCGAATAAAAAAAGAATTTTCCAAATCAAAATACAAAAAAATAAAAATACAACCGAATTGATAACCTCCTCCTTTTTTGAAGTCGGTTAAAAATACCCTAATCTAATAATTCGTCTGCCTATGCTATAAGGGCGCAGAAGTATTAAACTTTTATTTAGTCTATGTTTTTGAATTCTTAAATAAAAAATAAAAAAACAATTTTGCGCCTAGATTGCTGAGCCGACCCTGCATATAGGTGTGGATAGAGTGCTATATATTGGGTTGCTGAGCATAAGAGAAGTTTATTCAATGCTTGGAACTTTGGAAACCACATCTAGATCTACCTACACATTACGTATCATTTTTTAAAATTTGTTATGTGGGGCTTTTTTAAGGTCTTTATGAGCCTTTTAACACTGCGACTATTGCTGATCTATTGTGTTTGCCACCTACTATAGTTCTGTGCTAAGCTTCGTGTCATTTAAGAACCGCAACAGGCTTTTGGCGCCAGATTGTTTTACCTCCTCAGGTTGAAGGTAATGACCGCCCGAGTGGGTGTATCTTTTACGCATCAGCGGGCCACACTCGCACATGAGATGCAGGGGATTTTCCTCTGCCCCTTGGCAGAACCTGCAGATTTTCGTGTCTCGGAGTTTGAGGTTGTACATGTGTTTGTGAGCGCCCTCACCAGTATGCGTAGATTGTTCCTATTTAACGATAAGGCTTCACGGGCCGTCTTACGGTCGTAAGCCTTAATTAGCGCTTTCGTTTATTCAACCCTGGTTGACGGATTGTTCTAAACATATTTGTTTGAGCATTAGGTTTGCAAGGCTTTTTGGTACGCCACAGCGAGGTTCAGGGCCGTATAACGTTCCCTTTGCTCCCGTCTTAGCAAGTTCGTCGGCTTTTTCATTTCCCTCGATTCATGCATGGCCGGGAACCCATCTTAAAATTATCCTGTTCTCTTCGCCTAGGGAATTCAGTAGTGATACACAGTTTTGCACCAGCTATTAATTAATGGTATTCGAGTCTAGTGCCATAAAAGCTGCCTTGCTATCCGAGTGAATATAGATACGGTGGTTGGCGTAGTTCTTATGGAGGTTGATATCCGCACATTCAATAATGTTTGCGTATCATAATAAAACCTCGGCTGCCAATATCACAATGATATTGCAATAAAAAACAAATATTATTTAAAAAATGCATATTTTCTCGCATTAATTCACGCACTTCAAGGGTGCCAGTTAATTAAAACTCAACCTGTATATCTGTCTTATAGGCACTGCGAACCAACCATACTATCGGCAGTCAGAACTGTATCATTTACTTCTTATTTTTCAGAAACGGTAAATCAAAATCAGAAATAGAATGCTGGGTGTACTTTCTAAAGGAATTTCGACAAGCGCTGCTAGAACGCCCAATGCTGGAGTCGTATTCTAATCTCGGTGATCACAACTTGAGATATTGCGAAAAGTAAGGCATCATATTTTTTATTTATTTGAGGAGGTATCAGCTTGTCACTTTATTATTTTTATTTGGTTTTTTATACAGGATGACTTTTAATTAACCCTTGGAGTAAATGGGTATTTTCATGGATGCATCTGTCTTAGTGATGGGTGTGATCACGAATAGCAATAACAATAACGTGTGATATTTGCAATCACGAAGAACGCGTTACGAGAATTTGAAAGAACATGCTATTTGAATCACGGCTACGAACAGCACCGCGTTGCCATCACTCGGCGCCGCTACGACGCGACCGATCACGCGTGATTATATGATCAGTGATTGGCCGTTCTCACTGAAGTTCAGTGAGAACGGCCAATCACTGACTGAACGCCGTCGAACGACCGCGCGGCGCGCCACTGAACGATGATCGGTGAGCGCCTAATTGAACCGTTCATTTGGTTTCGTTCATTCTTGATGTGATCGGCGATCAGTGGATCAGTGATTTGCCGTTCGTTCTGGGCGAACGCCCGCGCCGGCTGGACGATGACTGATGAGTGGCGCGTTCATTTCGTACGTAACGTGAATTTGGACACTGTTGTCGCATGAATTTGGACACTGTTATCGCTCGTGTCGTAATCGTTCGTGTAAATGAGTTTGCTCATGATTTGTTAAAGCAATAAAATAACATTATTTCAGAAAGACGAACTCGGCTTAGCACCAAAAGAGCAAGAGAGATAATCTTTCTGAACGCTAATTCTTCTAATTACTAATAAATATTAAGCAAATATAATGCGTGTTTCTGTTATCAGTTATCACATTGACGAAACTTTGTTACTTAACGTTTCACAGTACATTTCAGTACAATCACGAAAATCACGAGTAGCAGTTATTATCACGCGTGAAAAAATACCAGTAACGTGATTGTTGCGTGATTTAAAATTGAGAATCACGCCCATCACTAATCTGTCTCTTTTGCAGGATTTTCGGCGACATCGACTTAAAGTACTATAACTACGAAACTACTACACCAATCATAAAAAGAACAACTGCACAATAATTGCATTGAAATTTCGAATATAGAATATTGAACTATCATTTTGTAAAACAATTAGATAATTATGAATAAATATGAGAACGTCAAAGAAGTGAAAAAAACGCGCGACCAGATTTGGTCGACTCGTACTCAACGGATAATTGTTTCGCGACCAGATTTGGTTGACTCATACTCAACGGGTTAACCGGCATCCTTGATAGGGTTGAATATTTTGATAAAAAAATGTTTTTTTTTTTTCTGAAAATTAGTGTAAAAAGCGCTGAGCACGATGCGCTACCTAGCGGTAGGTAAAATATCGTTAATATTGTTTATTTCAAATATCATTAATACTGATATTTTACCTACCGATAGATGGCGCAGCGCGCTTAAACGCTTGTCAAACTTTTATTTGACAGTCAAGTCCGTCAAATTTTCAAATTAAAAAAAGCATTTTTTTTGTTTTTTCTAAAAGTTTTATCAAACGTTGCTTACCTGCTCGTACTGATTCACCCGCTTGAAGGATGCCGTTTAATTAAAACTCAGCCTGTTTATTTATTCGATGATAACTTTGATTATATTTCTAGTATTTTAAAACCTATTTGTATATGATTTTATTTTATAGTTCTGAGTAAGACTTAATCCCTCAAATGTGAGGCGTCCAATAATGGATGCCTTGGCAAAATGTATACAAAATGTATATAAATTTATATAAATGTAAATATAAATGTAAATGTGCGCCGCTTTATAGTAATCCGCTCTATAGTAATGCTATAGCTCTATAGTAAACCCCGCTCTATGTAAATGTAAATGTAAATATAAATTTATATACATTTTGCCGTAGGCAAACCCGAGCTAATCGCCAGTCATTTGTGGGGTTAACCCCTCAAATGAATGGCGATTAGCTCGGATTGCCTACGGCAAAATGTATATAAATTTATATTTACATTTACATTTAGATTTACATAGAGCGGGGTTTACTATAGAGCTATAGCATTACTATAGAGCGGATTACTATAAAGCGGCGCACATTTACATTTATATTTATATAAATTTATATACATTTTGTATACATTTTGCCAAGGCATCCCTTAAGGGACGCCTCACATTTGAGGGGTTAAATTTATATTGTTTGACTACTGATGATTTGCTTTTTAATTTTGACTTTATTTTAACCCTTCAGGCCTCGGACCCTCAGCCGATTGACAATTTGATGTCCCAAAAAATTTTAGTAAAAATTAGTTAAAAAAATGAATTATGACACCGTCCCACCAAAACATTAATTACTGCCAAACCACTGTACCCATAATTAAAATAAAACATATTAACATAATAAAACATAATAAAATAAAACAAATTAAATTAAAACGGGTCCGACTTGCTAAATCCTGTTGTGACCGATATCTGCCAATTATGGCTGGGTTAATATTGTACTAACAGTTTTAGATAATTTTAGAAATATAATTGGGATATTTATTATATTTGGATACTTCTGACTATTTTAAACCAGTACTCTAATTTCAATCTCATTATTTTTTTTCTAATGATACTTCATAATTTTCTAAGTGCTTATAAGTTCTAACTTGAATTCTTTGCTTTTTTTCTGTAACGCTTTGCACTCCGTAGGCGGCCGCTATTGCGCCATTTGCTATCAGTGCCCCAACTCCGTAGGCGCTGCTATTGCACCATTTGCTATCAGTGCCCCAACTCCGTAGGCGCCGTTATTGCGCCAATTGCTATCAGTGCCCCAAGTCCATAGGCGCCGTTATTGCGCCATTTGCTATCAGTGCCCCAACTCCGTAGGCGCCGCTAGTGCGCCATTTGCTATAAGTGCTCCAACTCCGTAGGCGTCGCTAGTGCGCCATTTGCTATCAGTGCACTAACTCCGTATGGCGCACTAACTTCATAACCCGCTATGGCACCACTGATTATTCTGAGTAAAACCCTAAAATGCTCATCCCAGTAAACTGTGGCTTTTTGCAGCGAGGCCTGGGCAGCGATCAACGATGTGTATGCTGTCGTCAGATTCTTCGCCACATATTCGGCAGTACTTGCTCTCGGTCAAACCAAGGTTGAATAGATGTGCTCTAAGGGTCGTGTGTCCGGTGACACGGTATACCAGACAGTAGCTTCTCTTAAAACAAAATTGAAATCAAAGCGAATACGTCACGAGTAGTAAGGGCTCGGATGGTCGCCAGATGTTTCGCTACTCGGCCTACACAGATACCCGAACGCTTGAAAAGGTCGGCAGTCTTTACCTGCCCTTAATGCGTACAAATCGCGTTCGTCGTGACTAACCCCTCAGCCCACATTCCTCGCACCCTCTTCACGCTTTGCCTTGTAGCTCGAGAGTAAAGCTACTGGGTGGTATACTGTACTGGTGAGGAGACCGATAGTGGTTCTAAGGTTCTTCTTGCTCATGTCAAGTAGGGCCTTGATTTTCTTTGGAAGTGGTTGCTCCAGATGGATTTGCCTGGCAACATCCTTGGCTCTGTTTCCAGGATGCCCGATGTTCCTGCTCCAAGCAGTCCCTGATGATTTTCTTACCTGTAGCGAAGGGGACTCCAACAACTGGCTCCACCGGGCATTCCAGTGTACCCAGTTTTGCCAATCTGTCGGCCTCTTCGTTGCCGGGTATGCCTTGATGGCCCGTTGTCCATATTAAGATGATTTTCTTGGCTTTTCCCTATGTCTTGATCTCTTGCATACATTATAAATAGGATGGAAACGAATTTACCGCGTGAAATTTATAGCACCTGACGTTTCGGTGACGTTGCAGCCGCCGTTGTCTAGAGTAGACTGAAAGAGCTGTCAATCCGTTGTTCCGTGGGTAGGCCACATACCGCTGCCGCCACTGCGCAGTGTCGGCCGGGCTCGGAGCGCGCGAATTTCGAAAATCCGTCTTGCACACAACGCTCACTGTATCCTGCCTTACGTCCTTGCGTTCGGCGGCGGGAACATTTTAAGATGAGGGTTCCATGTAGAAGAGAGTTTGTAACCGTCGTCTCTATCGAAGTTCGGGGTTCTTCTTATTTATATGGCTTCCGGGATCATGCGAGGAAAGTAGAATTGTTCCTTGGATAGCACAATGGGATTTTGAAACTGCATCCAGTGTTTACTTCCGCTATCCAATATATGCTCGCAGATTGCCGATTTTTCTCGCTGAACGTTTTTAACAGCTTTGATGTGCTCTGTCAGTCGCGTGGCTATGGGCCGTTTCGTTTATCCAACATAGGCTAGACCGCAACTGCATTTGACCTTATACACACCCGGGGTTTGCAGTGGTATTACATCCTTTACAGGCCTCAGAAATCTAGCATTTGGGTTGGTTTGAAGATCGTCTTTACATACATATTGAGATGTCAACCACAACGGGCGAACCCGTCACCGCAGGACGTTTTAACCCCTCAAATGAATGGCGATTAGCTCGGGTTGCCTACGGCAAAATGTATATAAATTTATATTTACATTTACATTTACATAGAGCGGGGTTTACTATAGAGCTATAGCATTACTATAGAGCGGATTACTATAAAGAGGCGCACATTTACATTTATATTTAAATATATATAAATTTATATACATTTTGTATACATTTTGCCAAGGCATCCCTTAAGGGACGCCTCACATTTGAGGGGTTAACGATTCATCGTTCTATCGACCGTGCAGTGAGCGTAGAAGACTTTGGACATAACAAATCCGACGTCTAGCTACGCCACAACCCGTTAGAGACCAACGCCTTACCGCGAGTAGCCAGGTATGTTACCTGGCGGGCGGCACTCGCGCCCTAACTACCAATTGTGACCAGATTTATCCGGTCTCTCGATTGGTTCCGAGTTCGAGGTCGCTTGCGCGGTCCTCTCCCTTACGAAGCGGTGAAACGGAGTGCACCGTATCTGTCGCGGACCAAGGCGTCCTTTGCCCGACTCTGAACCGGGATTGGATGGCCAATGGTCATTTCAAGAGCAGTCGCCGTAAGGTAGACAACTACCCCCGCTCTATAGGAAACAATACAGTTTCCAGACTCCCCCGATTGTTAGTCGGAGAGCACAATCGATTGGCTTGCGCCGCTCGGTGCGCAGACCGTCCAGGAGCGCCAGAGGATTGATTCCCAGGGGAGACTGGTTGACCCAGTGTCCTACCCAGGCTCGCACCCCATGCGTGGAGGCCATCGGATGGGTGTTGACCCGTGAGTGTGGCCGACCCTGAAACAGAATGGGTCTTCGTGGCCAACTCAGCAAGGGCCCATTAGCTCCCTAGCTCCCATTAGTCTTTACATACAGTCCATCTTGCATCCAGTCCCACACCACAGATTATTCTGTGGTGGCTTTAGCCAGAGCGTCCAATACGTCTAGCTCCGCTATCACGCCCTAAAAGACCAACGCCTTACCGTGAGGCACTGGGAAGTGAGCCCAGCGAGCCAGCCTCACGCTCTTACTACCAGATTTGGCCACCAGAGGGCAGAAAGACGGGCGTACGCTGTGAAGTGGTCGTCGACTATCGCCAGGGGCAGGCGCAGCAGCTGAGGCGGGCGACGGGACGCTCAACTCCTGTGAGAGCCCCCGGCGAAGGAGAACGGCCGCTGTCACTCGAAGCCGGAGGCGAGGAAAATCTCGCTTATCGCTGGATTGGGGAGTTAATGGGCCCTTGCTGAGTTGGCCACGAAGACCCATTCTGTTCAGGGTTGGTCACACTCACGGGTCAACACCTATCCGACGGCCTCCACGCATGAAGTGCGAGCCTGGGTAGGACTCTGGCCTTCTGGCGCTCCTGACAATCGACTGTGCACTCTGACTAACAGTCGGGGGAGTCTGGAAGCAGTACTGTTTCCTATAGAGCAAGGGTGGTTGCGGACCTTACGGCGACTGCTCTTGAAATGACCATCGGCCATCCGATCCTGGGGGAACAGCCGGGCAAAGGACGCTGTGGTCCGCGATAGATTCGGTAAACACCGTTTCACAGTAAGGTGAACGCTCACATGTGGCAAGACAGCTGTCCTAAACCTACCACAGCTGGTCGTTAGTCCAGAATCCACCACTCACCCCCCAGAAGTGTAATTACAGTATATGATGGGCCCGACTTCGGTCGGTGAATTGCATGGCAGCTCTGTTTGTATTTTATTTTTATTATCTATGTTCTCCCCCCACTCCTTGCACGCTGAGCTTTGTAGGGATGCTCGCTCACTTCACACCTTTCGAGAACAGAGTCGCTTGCACAGGCATCCCCCTTGACTAGTTTTTATTTTTATGATATTTTTATATTTCTACAGAAGTTTGAGGGACCCCAAAGTCGGTAAAGATCCGTAACACCATGGCAACACTTCATCTTTTCCTAGAGGTAGGATACAAATGTTCCGTTATCTTTGAATGCATATTAGAATGCATTGAATCTACTTGCTAGAATGTACAGTGGAACGAATAATTCACAGTAATTTCTCATAACGAGTAAAGTTTGTAGCACCCAACGTTTCGGGGTTGTTGCAACCGCCGTTGTCCAGGGTAGGTTTTCAGTCTACCCTGGACAACGGTGGTTGTAACATCTTTAAAACATCGGATGCTACACGCTTCATGCGGTAAATTCGTTTTTATCCTATTTATAATATCAAACAACCGCAACAGTTTTCGATTTCACGTTACTGATTTTATTTTGCGACTTGTCGATCGTTGACAACATCGTCAAAATCGTTTTTCAATGATTTCCAATGATTTTCGCAATTGACTTTCGCGTAGCAAAAATATTAATTTTATTCATTATTTTAATACCAAACTTTTTTTATTGCAGAAACAATGAATCTACTGTTCAAGATTTGGAAGTTGATTTACCGTGAAATTATTAGAATAAAATATATTATTTTTATGCATTAAGTAAATATTAAATAATATATTTTTTATAACCCTGTATTTTTCATAAACGCTTATCCGGAACGCTAAGGTTGCCATTCTTAAAATTAATGTAATTTTATTTGTGCTACATTTTAGATTATGTCGGTAAGGACAACTAGAGGTGTCCACTACAACAGGCAAACCCGTCACCTCAGGAAATTTTAACGATATTTGATAGTTTGCACATAAACGATATACGATCATACTCACCCATCCGGCGGCCTCCACGCAGAAGAGAGCCAGGGTAGGACGCTGGCCTGCGGGCCGGTCTCCCCTAGGAGTCAACCTTCGGGCGCTCCTGGGCGGTTTGCGCACCGTGCGGCGTCAGCCAATCGATTGTGATCTCCGACTAACAGCCGGGGGAGTCTAGGAACAGTAATGTTTCCTACAGAGCGGGGGTGGCTGTTAACCTTATAGCAACTGTGAAACGACCATTCGGCCGCCCGATCCCGGGTGAATAATCCGGTCAAAGAATGCCGCGGTCCGCGATAGATTCGGTTGACATCGAATCACCGCTTCATAAGGGAGAGGCCTGCGCAAGCGACCTCAACCAGTAACCAGTCAGGAGGTAGGAGGTATCCTAAAGGTTAATTCCAGGCGGAGATATCCTTTTAAGCTGGTAGTCAGCGGGCAAGGCTGCCCGCTGTGTACCTTTCCCGGTCCCTCGCCGTAAGGCGTTAGCCTCTGACGAGCAAGTGGCATTATTTATTTATTTGTTGTGTGGGGCTTTTCTAAGGTCTTTATGAGCCTTGTAACACTGCGACCATTCCTGATCTATTGTGTTCGCCACCTACTATAGTTCTGCGCTAAGCCTCGTGTCATTTAAGAACCGCAGCAGGCTTTTGGCGCCAGATTGTTTTACCTCCTCAGGCTGGAGGTAGTGACCACCCAAGTGGGTGTATCTTTTACGCATCAGCGGGCCACACTCGCACATGAGGTGCAGGGGAGTTTCCTCTGCCCCTTGGCAGAACCTGCACATTTTTGTGTCTCGGAGCTTGAGGTTGTACATGTGTTTGTTGAGGCCACAATGCCCCGTGAGCGCCCTCACCAGTATGCGTAGATTGTTCCTATTCAGCGATAAGGCCTCACGGGCCGTCTTAGGGTCGTAGGCCTTAATTAGCGCTTTGGATTGATTCAACCCTGGCGTGTTGTTCCAGTGGTTGATGTAAACATATTTATTTGAGCGTTAGGTTTGCAAGGCTTTTTGGTACGCCACAGCAAGGTTCAGGTCCGTATAACGTTCCCTTTGCTCCCGTCTTAGCAAGTTCGTCGGCTTTTTCATTTCCGTGCAAGTGGCATAGCTACTGCGGAGACACAACGATAAATTTCCTTTAAATTTCCTGAGGTGACGGGTTCACCCGTAGTAGTTGACAGCTCTAGTTGTTAAGCCATGGGAATATATGGGAATATAAGGTATTAGGATTGAAATGAAACGGCTCAAAAACTTAAATAACCTTTAGAGAAAATATGTAATATACAAACTGCATAGTTTTCAATACGTTTCCATCAATTCATTTTAAATAATGTACATACACAAGTCTTGCAGACGTGGAGAAATGCTTCAGACTATCGAAAAACTTCGATGTTATCGGCAAAAATGTCATCAAAACTTTAGAAACGGTAGACCAACATCGCAGATGGACGACGTCAAGGCACCAGCAGAAAACTTAAAACGGATGGTTACCGGAGAGACCTATATCCAGCAGTGGAGCAGTACAGGCCGAGAAAGACGCTTTCAGAACACTGTTGCTCACAAATATATTTAAAAAAATGCAAAATTATACACATTCATACTATACAATATGATTAAATGCAAATAGATAGGTATCAAACGTCTACGACATAATCCCCCGTGCGGTAATACTTAGAGTTACATCTTCGCAATTTAAAACGCCTTATATGCTATTTTTGCAGTCAGTTGCAGTTACTTAGTTAGGGGAGTTCAAGTATTACATAATGAAATTTGGGGGGAAGGGGACATGTAAAAGGTTAAGATGCATTACAGGGGGGTTCGAACAATGCATTAAGTAACATTGTTTTTTTTACTTAAACATAAAAATACTTACTTTGTTTTACCCCTTCAGGTTGGAGATAATGACCACCCAAGTGTGTGTATCTTTACTAAAATTTTTACTTTTTTACTTAACCCTTGGAGTAAATGGGTATTTTCATGGATGCATCTGTCTCTTTTGCAGGATTTTCGGCGACATCGACGGCGCTCGACTTAAAGTACTATAACTACGAAACTACTACACCAATCATAAAAAGAACAACTGCACAATGATTGCATTGAAATTTCGAATATAGAATATTGAAATATCATTTTGTAAAACAATTAGATAATTATGAATAAATATGAGAACGTCAAAGAAGTGAAAAAACGCGCGACCAGATTTGGTCGACTCTTACTCAACGGATAATTGTTTCGCGACCAGATTTGGTTGACTCAACTCAACGGGTTAACAATAAAAAACTAGGGAATTAAAATGTCCCAAGTTGGCAACCCTCTTTGTTTATGTTTTACGGGGAATCCCTCGAATATACTGTATGTCATTTTTATTTTGTTTTCGTTGTCAGTATCCGTTAGTATTTTAAACTCGTAATACGCAGAAGTACATTGCTGTAATCAGTGTTGTTAGAGTAGAACCGCTTCTAAGAAATGCTAAAAAACGAGTTGTTTTTCATATTGGAAACAAGAAAATGTATTAAAATAAATTAAAAAAAGACCGCCGTTACAAAGTCACTATTGTATTTATAAATATTTTTTTTACGTTTTTTTATGTAATATTTGTGGTTTATGTATTTATCCATATAGATACATATATATTTTCGGAATGCACTCTCAGACCTTTCATTTGACACTTAACACGATATATTTATGTTAATTTATTGACACTTGGAGATTTGGACATTTAGACTACTATTTACTTGTTATTTTGACAGTTTAACGGTTCTAGCAATATCACATACTTCTAAATCGGTTCGAGGGTTTAGAAGTTATAGTGGAATAAAGAAGCGGAAAACATACAGGGATGAATCCTGAACACATTACACTCCTTTTTTGTTGGGCAGTCGTGTAAAAGTAACACTAACCAGCCATCTTTCTAGAAAAGACTTGTCAGCGTGCTGTAAAATCACAAAAGGATCTTAGCGTAATAGTCACGGAAGACTTAAAATGGGAAGCAAACGTGACTGCAACGGCAAAAAAAGCAATCTCTCTATTGTTCCTCATTCGGAGAGCTTTTCGTCATACTGCGGAGGGACTGAAGCTGAAAACAATTTTAGAACTCTCCTGTCAGATCTGGAACCCATACTTTAGAAGGAATATCGATATTATAGAGAAAATCCAGCGAAGAACGATCAAAACACATCTTAACCCCTCGCGTACCAGACGGCCCGAAACGTCCAGAATTGATATTTACCGTCGAACCCCAGACGGCCCGAAATGGCCAGGCGAGGCCGACCGCTAATTATGGATTATTTAATCGACTAATAATTATGAATAATCTTTATTGCTTTACATAACGACGTTACAAATATCTAATAGCAAATTTCAATAGGAACATAAAACAGGTCTTTTTTAGACGATCGGTGTGACAGTTTCGGAGTAATCGTTTTTTTTCTGAAACGCCATCTTTTTTTTGAGACTCGCGAATTTCTTACGGGCCGTAAGGCACACATTAAAATTCAAACCGCGGGCCGCGAGGGTTTAACATGAAGCATCTACCGTACGAGGAAAAATTGCGCTTCTCGGTTTGACCACTCTAAAGAAACACAGGGCACTGGGTGATATAATCGAGACATGCGATCCTGAATGCATCATATGATGCTCCCGGGTTGCAGGCTATCTAAACAATGAACACCAACACACATCTGCGTGGACATCATCTGAAACTCCAGCGTAAATCATTCTATTTAAATCCCAACACATATTTCCTCAGCAGTAGAGTGGTAAACGAATGGAATGTTCTCCCTAGTGCAGCCGACGAACTTGGTAAGACGGGAGCAAAGGGAACGTTATACGGCCCTGAACCTTGCTGTGGCGTACCAAAAAGCCTCGCAAACCTAATAGCTTTGGAACAACACTCCAGGTTTGAATCATTCATAAGCGCTAATATAGACTTACGACCGTAAGACGGCCCATGAGGCCTTATCGCTAAATAGGAACAATCTACGCATACTGGTGAGGGCGCTCACGGGGCATTGTGGCCTGAACAAACACATGTACAACCTCAAGCCCCGAGACACAAAAATGTGCAGATTCTGCCAAGAAGCAGAGGAAACTCCCCTGCACCTCATGTGCGAGTGTGGCCCGCTGATACGTAAAAGATACACACACTTGGGTGGTCATTATCTCCAACCTGAAGGGGTAAAACAATCTGGCGCCAAAAGCCTGTTGCGGTTCTTAAATGACACGAGGCTTAGCGCAGAACTATAGTAGGTGGCGAACACAATAGATCAAGCAATGGTCGCAGTGTTACAAGGCTCATAAAGACCTTAGAAAAGCCCCACACAAAAAATAAAAAAAATAGTGAATATTAGTGCCAAAAGCGTCAATGACTTTAAAATAAACTGGACTTATTCCACAAAAACTGTAATGGACTCAGGCTCATTAGCTTAACCTTTCGAAAACCAGTCATTCCAAGCAAAAATTTCGAAGTCCTCGAAAATTTGTTTGTAGAAGGTGTGTGCAAGCATACTAATATATACCGGTGGCTTATTCAATGGCAGGTTACAATGACTCGCTTTTACCGCAATGGAGGGAGAAATAGCCGATAATTGCATAAATATGGATAATACGAAAAACACCAATCGGTGGATTTGGCCACTTAGGGTTAAGCTGCCAGCCTGTTAAATATATAATAATTATATTAGATTGGGACATGCAATCGAATACTATCACAGTTGTTTGACATTATAAAAAGGATCAAACGAATTTACAGCATGAAGTTTGTAGCACCCGACGTTTCGGCGATGTTGCAACCGCCGTTGTCCAGAGTAGACTATAGTACTGTCAATCGTCATTCGTTGTTCTGCGGGCAGGCGGCAAACTGCTGCTGATACTTCGCAAATTATAACGGTGGTGGGGTAGCAGTTTCGGCACGTGCGAATGTTGAAATCCGCCGTGCTCACAACAATCACTGTATCTTGTGTTACGTCTATGCGTCTAATAATTTTCAAAATTCGCACGCGCGCCGAACATACCGCTCCACCAGTTATAATTTGCGAAGTAACAGCAGCAGTTTGCCGCCTACCCGCAGAACAACGGATGAAGACTGACAGTACTTTAACCGCCTGACCGCCGAAACGTCGGGTGCTAGAAACTTCAACCGGTAAATTTGTTTTATCTTATTTATAGATTGGGACGGCCTATACTGTCAATGGCAAAAAGACGAGAGGATGGTTAAAGGACACCTGGAAAACAGCAAAAAGCAGACAAGAAAAGTGACAAAACTGAGTTATCCGAGTTCCAACTTTCAGATTTCTTACACAGTAGTCTGCGACCAGAACTATACGACGACGTAACCTTGCTGTATTACCGCACTTTCAAATTATATTTTCATCTTTTTTTAATACGAGTCAGTTTCTTTTATATTCCACCCCATACGTTTAAACAAATCGGATTATATACATAATAACTGTTAACGTATTTTACGAAATAAGTTTTCAACATAGTTTTTTTTTCATCGGGAAATAAAAAAGTTTTTTCGCGGTAAACTTTTCAGCACTTTTTTTTTTTGAATGTTAGTCTTGATCTATCGCACGGCAGCATCTGAAACAGAAGAGAAAGTAATTTAAGAATATAATACGCAAAAAGCAGAGAATGTGGAATAGGGAAATGGATATAATTGTTTTTTAGAATAAATATCTAAAACTTTGATTTCCGCATCTCAAATCATATGGCTTCGAAGGGGGAGTAAATAGGGTGTTAACCCTTTGAGGATTATAAGCTTTGGGGCCGTCCACATATTACGTAATCACCGAGTGGGAGGGGGAGGTTGGAGCTGAGGCATATTATTATTATTGTATTATACACTAGCAGCTTAAGGCTGATGGGTGTATATCACATGCACTTGTTTTTAAACTTGTGACTGTTTTGCACTAAGAAAAATGTCCAGTTTGTTTTTAAAGCTATTGACAGAGATAGCACTGATCACTTCCTCTGGCAACGCATTCCAAGCATCCACTACACGATTTGTCAAAAAATATTTTCTGTGGTTCGATGCTGCAATTGTCTTATTTAGCTTCAACGAGTGTCCACGCAGGTGTTCAGGGTATGCACATGCTCTCGAGGTTGGGCACACTGTAATAACCGTGAAGCATTTTGTAGCTTTCTATTAGATCTCCTCGCTGCCTACGTTCCTCTAATGTTGTCAGGTGAAGTTCTTTCAGTCGTACTTCGTATGGTTTGTTCCTCAGCGATAGCACCAACTTCGTTGCTCTTCTCTGAACTCTTTCCAGGTGCTCTATATCCTTCCGAAAGTAAGGATTCCATACCTGGTAGGAGTATTCGAGGAGCGGACGAATGTAGGTTTTATAGAATGTAGGCTTATGCTTCATTACGTGGGGGCGGGGAGAGAGGGGGGGGGGGGGCAAACTGATTAGGTAATCAACTTTGGTCACCGCATTGTATTTTTTTGAAGATATCCCATGATTTTTTTGACAATACCAAATGGGTGATGTGTGTAGATAGTCCACGAGCTCGTCTGCGATTGAGTGGCCCGGGCCTGTTCCTGCGCGCGATGGCAGTCGGTGGCCGCTCTGCACCGCTGCACGCTCCAACTCGATCTTTGAAAGATTAACGTAGTTGTGTGGCGCATCAACTATGGCGGATTTACACATGGAGTTTTTCAGTACACATGCCAAAGTGTTTTCCCTCATCTCGGGACCGGAGGCTCGGCGGCAGGTCAACGAGGAGTGGGGGCAGTTAAAAAGGAATACAAAAAGTGCACGATGGATCCGGAGTTCTTCCGCATTGTGGAAGAGCGGATCGACGAGTTGAAGAAGTTGACCATCTTCACATTCTCCGCAGTCTTCGAAGACACAGTCGTCACATTTTCTGCAAATTTGGCTGATTACTATTATTTATTCTGGACAGGCAGCTTTGCTGATATGTCCAGATCAGATCTTGTAAAGCTAAACAATATTAACAATATAATATAAACAATATTAACAAGTTTTTAGGTACAAATCGAGTCTGTTTTTAAATTGATTGACAGAGCTTCCACTAATCACTTAAAATGGTAGTTTAAAAACATGTCCATCACACTATTTGGCAGAACATTCTTAACCCCTCAAGCCCCGATTGGCCGATATCGGCCACAAACTGATTCAGCGTGACGGGCCCGTTTTAATTTTATTTTAATTTAATTTGTTGTATTTCATTATGTTTCTTTATATTAATATGTTTCATTTTAATTATGGGTACAGTGGTTTGGCAGTAATTAATGTTTTTGGTGAGACAGTGTCATAATTCATTTTTTTTACTAATTTTTACTAAAAATATTTGGGACATCAACTTGTCAATCGGCTGAGGGGCCGAGGCCTGAAGGGTTAAGAGGATTAGATTGAAATTTTGTACGGTTGAGTTTTTTGTTGTAACCTCGAAGATTTGTGTTGACGTTGAATTTGTAAATATTCTTCAGTCCAGGTACATCGTAATAATGTTAGAATTTTATATGTCTCAATCAGGTCCCCTCTTTGTCTTCTTTGTTCAAGTGTAGTAATTCCAAGTAATTTCAAGCGATCTTCATAATTCCTATTCTTCAGGCCCACTGGCATTTTGGTTGCCCTTTGCTGAACCTTTTCCAGAATATCTACATCTTTGCTAAAGTAAGGGTTCCAGATCTGATAGCCATACTCAAAAATAGGTCTCACATATGCCTTGTAGATAAAAACCTCTATTGACAGATGTTGGAAAGCCTTCCTTATTAGATAGAGAGTAGAGTTGGCTCTTTTAGCAATTGCTATTATGTGTTTCTCCCATTTGAGATTATCAGTAATTGTTATTCCAAGATCTTTTTGTTGCTTGACTGCTTCTAGTTGGGCGTTTGCCAGATAATATTGTTTGTTGGGGTTGCTTTTCCCGATATGAAGCACTACACATTTCTCAACGTTTAAGGTAAGCAACCAATCTTCCGTCCACGCTTTGATCTTGTCAAGATCTTGCTGAAGCTGTCCACTGCATAGAATAGGATTGGCGAATAATTTTGTGTCATCGGCAAAGAAGCTGCTCTGCGATGTGTTGAGGCTTGAAGATCCGTAATATACAAGGTGAAAAAAGCTGGACCCAGCACTGACCCTTGGGGTACACCACTGGATACAGTGAAATATTCAGATTTAAAGTCACCTACTTTCACTTTTCAACTTAAGCTGATGGGACGGTAATTATAAGCAGTGCGCTTATCTCCTTTTTTATAGATGGGGGTTACAATTGCGTGTTTCCAGTCTGCAGGTAATTTCCCTGATGTGATCGATTGCTGCATAATTACAGCTAGCGGTTTACTCAACTGACTTGCACATTCCCTCCAGAGAAAAGCCGGTAAGATGACTGATTATGTAATCTTTGGTGGAGGAGGGGGGGGGGGGGGGTCAGGCCGCTGATTGCGTCAGTTGAAATGGGGGAGGGGGGAGGTCGAAAATCCCAAAAATATCGTTCCTAACATGTACCGGTATGCCGCACCCATACCGGTACATGTTGGGAACGATACTATTGAAGCTGTCGACCAGAAAGTTTATTTGGGTCAGACGATCCAACTAGGCAGACTCCACTCTGACAAGGTCTGCCGACGAATTCAACTCGAATGGGCAGCGTTCAGGAAACTACGCCATATCTTCTTGTCTCAAATACTGCATAGCCTCAAGACAAATGTATATAATCAGTGCTTGTTGCCAGTGATGAGATATGGGACCGAGTTGTGGTCGCTAACTATTGGCCTCATACACAAGCTTATAGTCCCGCAACGAGCCATGGCGAGAGCAATGCTTGGAGTTTCACTGCGTTGATCCAAAAAACTTGTAAACTTCTTCTTCTCTGTCGTTCCCTCATTACTGAGGATCGTGGTCACTAGACAACAGTTTACCTACGAGGCTCCTCCACTTCGACCTGTCTTCTGCATGGCGGGTCACAGATTGTATTGAGCCTTTTGTAACTTCTTTGATGAGGTCGTTCCATCCGGACGGTGATCTGCCTCTGCTTCTTCTTCCCTCCGCTTGACCCCCGGAAAGCATTTTCTCCAGATTCTTTGGGTTTCTCCTGGCAACTTGACCGAAGAACTGCAGGACCCTTTTCATGCATACGGTGGAGAGCCTCACTTGGATGCCGAGTTCTTCAAGGACAGATTTGTCGGTGCGGCGTGCTGTTCATGGGATTCCTAGCATTTTACGCCAACACCACATCTCCAGTGCATCGATTTTGGTGCGTATACGAGCCATATAGGTTACAGAACCAACAACCGTTGGGGGAAAAAAGGTTCTCGAATGACCACGAAACGACAGACACTGTGCAGGACGGCCCACTACAAGATGGACCGCAGGAAGTAGATGGATGGAGGCAGCTTAAGGCTGTTCGTCATGGCATTCTATGGGGGAGGCCTGTATCTACCGCCTGATGATGATGATGATGATGTGATATGAATTTTGTAGACCTATGACGTTTTATTTCTATGAAAATGATATTAGTCAAAGAATTGGTGCTTACTCGAAGGTGTTTGCGGCTAGCTATCGTGAGTCAGTTGAGTGAAACGATTTCCTGTAGTGGTAGCAGTGTGCGTATGAGAAGGAGGATTGGCGCTACCGCCGCCGCCTGCAGTACTCCATCCGCCAGCGGTGGCGCGACCTTTCGTCGGCGCGCCCAGTACCGGGAAATAGTCATCATTGTGGATATCAGGGGCATTCCGCTGAAACAAAATAAAAATATAACTGATCAATCGCGAGTTCCGACCTTTCAAACAAAAATCATTGTTCTGTGCATTTTGCACGTTATTCGTATGGGTTTTCCAATTTTCATGATTATTTCCCTTGCTTTACTGTTCCATTAACCCCTGCGATTTGAGGCGACCGTTTCAGGTTGCACGCTTACCAACCGCCAAGTACGAGCCGACCGATTAGGGTTGAGACGCTCAGCGCTGGGAAAAATGCCATTTAAAACTCCAAATACGGTTCTATTCGCTTCCGAGAGCCCTACATAACGGCTAATGCCCATCACTATTCGAATTTTTCGTTTCCAGAACGCTCGCTCCAATGATTTATTTAGTATGGATCAGTTTTCGCCGGTGCCGCTGACAGGCGGTCGGCATTTCGCGTGCGGCCGTTTTGTAGTGAAAATAAATGTGTTTTTTGAGTGTTATAGTGTGATTTACTACATAAACGTGAGTAATTTGCATTCTAAAAGAGTTTATGAATGAGAATCGAAGCCTCGAATGATCACTTCCCCCGCATTCTGTCTTGGGGGGAGTGATCATTCGAGAAATGATACCCTGGTGTTATTTTCACCGCCTTATTAAAGCCGAAAAATGATGCAATTCAAAATATTCCGAGTAAAAATGTTGTTCAATGTAACTGATTTGACAAAGTAGTTAAAATTCGTGCTAATTCAGCTCTGCACGAGGTGGAACAATGGCTGTATTGACGTCAGTGCATTTCACTGGAATTCAATGCATTTGTTGACTGGCATGTACGATACTTAAGGATCGTTACACAATATATAAAATCTAAAACATATTTCAATACGGATAAAACTGGGATAAATATCCTTGACTTATGGTCGTAAATTTACTATAGGTGAATGATTTCTTACCGCTTGTCTTCTGCTCATGGGTCTGCGTTCCATTGAATCCGGTTGCTTGTTCCGGAGCATGGGGGCGACGTACTGCTTTACACCCGATTCCCTGGGGGGTGGTTCCTTAGGTTCAGGCTTGGGCTGTTGCTGGACTTGAGGTTTCGGAACAGGTGCTGGAGCCTGCCCTTCTTGACTCTGTATCATAAAATAGATACTGCAATTTCTAAAGTACGTAAATGGATCAATTTCAAGAAAGATTATAACGATTTCGACACTTAAGAGGCAATCCTCACTAAAGAATGCAATCTCGGTATACCGAGATCTGCAAATACCAAGATCTTAGTACTAATTTTGCAGGATTCATATTGCATGCAAAATCATACGCAATCTCGCAAGATTTGCAAGATCGTGCAGCAACACATTTCATGACCATTTAGGAGCGCGACCACGGAGCAAAGCTAAGCAGCGCTCGCCGTCACATCGCAGGGATTCCCGGCGCTATAATGACAGCCAATGACAGGGCTCCCCGGAGAACGGAACGGATCGTCGCGAGTGCGCGCAGGCAGTGCGGCGTATTTTCTTTGCCAATTTTCAATGGTTTTCGTGCGAATCACGATATAATTTAATAACACAGAGTTTTATCTTGGATAGCCATAAAATTAGAAAGCTTCAGATTGGATTATGGAGGTCGATTCGGTCTCTAAGCAGTATAAATTCACTGAAAGTCTCGGATGCACAGCCCTGCGTCCAGACATAACTCTTTACTCTCTATCTCGGAAGATGGTCCTTATCGTAGAATTAACTGTTTCATGGGAATCAAATATCCCAAAAGACCACGAGTACAAATTAAATAAATACCATGATCTCGCAAATGCCGTCACCCGGAACGGCTTCACTGTTCACCTTCACGCGGTGGAAGTAGGCGCTCGTGGCCTGCCAGCTAAATCTTTGTTTCACCTTTTTAAAGATCTTGGTCTCTCCAGGTAAATAATCAGCTCCTTTCTAGAAAAAATATCTAAAACCGCGATTTCTGCATCTTAAATTCTATGGCTTCGAAGGGGGAGTGAATGGGTCGTAAGGTGAACGCTCACATGTGGCAAGACAGCTGTCCTAAACCTACCACAGCCGGTCGTTAGTCCGGAACCCACCGTTCACCTCCCAGAAGTGTAATAATTATGTATGATGGGCCCGATTTTTGGTCGGTGAATTCCATGGCAGCTCCGTTTGTATTTTATTTTTACGGAGGTCGATTCGGTCTTAAGGCAGTATAAGTTGGATGCACAGCCCTCCGTCCAGATCAGGGTTGTTGCTGATGCAGGTTTTTTCAATATCAGCGGATGCTGATGCTGATTTTTTTATATAAATATTAGCTGATGTTGATGCTGATTTTAATCGGGCCCATCATACATAATTATTACACTTCTGGGAGGTGAACGGTGGATTCCGGACTAACGACCGGCTGTGGTAGGTTTAGGACAGCTGTCTTGCCACATGTGAGCGTTCACCTTACCACCCATTCACTCCCCCTTCGAAGCCATAGAATTTGAGATGCAGAAATCGCGGTTTTAGATATTTTTTCTAGAAAGGAGCTGATTAATTTCCTGGAGAGACCAAGATCTTTAAAAAGTTGAAACAAAGATTTAGCTGGCAGGCCACGAGCGCCTACTTCCACCGCGTGAAGGTGAACAGTGAAGCCGTTCCGGGTGACGGCATTTGCGAGATCATGGTATTTATTTAATTTGTACTCGTGGTCTTTTGGGATATTTGATTCCTATGGAACAGTTAATTCTACGATAAGGACCATCTTCCGAGATAGAGAGTAAAGAGTTATATCTGGACGCAGGGCTGTGCATCCGAGACTTTCAGTGAATTTATACTGCTTAGAGACCGAATCGACCTCCATAATCCAATCTGAAGCTTTCTCGATTATTGAGAAAGGTTTTGCAGTGAGATGTTTTTTGCCTTTAGAGCCAACCCGCACAAACTGTATTGGGGGTTTGGAGGATACTGTGGAACCCTTAATCAGAGATCACATCAATATGTACGAATAAACCACCACTTCTTGAGAAAAAATAAAGTTATTGTTACTTTTCCACCAAGAAAGTATAATGATGGCTTCGACCAATCAGTGAGTTCCATGGCAGGTCGAGTGTTATTACTCGTCGACCATACGTTGATTACCTTATTCCACGGGCCTTTCTGTCTGGTAGTCTTGGGTCCTCCGGAATTATCGCCGCTATCTTCCCCATCGTCTTCATCTTGTCCTCCTTCCGTTTCGCCACCGGCTCCTTGCACTGCATTGGCCCCCGTGAGATGCTGTATCTTCAATCCAGTGTAGTCTTTGATAGTTTCTTCGTATTCACGCCATTCATCTTCATCCTGAAATAAGCACAGATTACTGTAGTAAAAATCTGAGGATTGAGCGTATTCAAAAACGATTTATACATCATCTAAATTTTTGCTTATTTTCCAACCGCTTGTCGTATGCTGAAGGTCTGCAGCGCTATGGTTTAGACATTGGATGACCGGCGAGTAGTATCAGATATGTTGTTTCTACATCTAATAGTTCATACTGGGTTGATCAGTTCATATCTCCTGAGTAGGGTGAGCATAAGAGCGCCTTTCCAACTCGCTCGCGCTCCCTTAACTTTTTACGTAACAAGGTACAACACTAACTATGGTTTCAATTCGTTATTGCCGCGCGTTATGCATGCATACAATGTAGGCTTTAAAGATATTTATATATCGTCGCATTACACTTATAACTTGATAACTCGAAAATTGGTATTTTTGATATAAGTATGCCAGAAGATGTAAAAATATTAACGAGCTATATTCCCTTAAAACTAGACAACTAAAATTCCCCCGCCCTTAGGAATTAACGGTGATTGATACGTTGAAAATCAGCTGGTTTGGCTAAGGACAACCAGGATTTTAAACTAGCTGTCACCAGCGCATCTAGACGGGACAGTTGGGTTTTGGGTTTTGGGACCCGGAGTAGAGCCCAATGGCTTCCTCTTTACTTGATTATAAATCTCATCTAGAGATGGAGGTTGAAAGGCAAAAGCTACCGTAGGCAGGTACGGAGGTGTAATGCCCGGCGGAGGGCTGCATGTATGGAGCCGCATTGGATCCTCATACGTCGTTGAAAAGTATTCCGTGGTCATTTCTTCCGGGATTTGGATTTTGCCCTTGGCGGCAGACAAAACCTTTTTGCTGTAGTTAAAACGGTTTTTGTCGAACCGGGGTTCCTCTTCGGATTTGAGAGATGCTGCCTTGCGCTTGTCGTTTTGCGTGGCTACGCATGTATGAATTTTAGTATACAGCGGTACGCGTGTGAGAAATTTTGGCAGAGGGCTTTATCCCCAGCTTTCTTGGCTTCACGTAACTGGCGACGAAGTAGCCGCTTTTCCCTATGGAGCTTTGCCTTAAATACGTTTTCTCTGTGAACCGGGTCGACATGGGTAGATTTTGGGTAAACACCCGAGAAGTATTCATGGACCGCCACCTGGAAGGACGACAGCTGAACACTGGCAGGGGCATTACGGTTCACAGTGGTAAAGAATTGAAGTTAAATTATTATTGTGAAATTACCAGTCCTCTTTTGCAAGTGAAAGGAATTTTAGACGAGGGAAGGATACGATTTGCGCGGGTAGTGGAGACCGGTCGGGTGACAAACTGCGGGCAGATGTGGAGCCTAGGGACGTGTGAGGTTCGACTCTGTCCGTGACTCCTTGCGACGGTTTAAGACACTAACATGCAGCATCGCTATCATCGAGCCCAGCAATGTGCTTGTTAACCAACCAAAATGTATGGGTTTGGCGCTTTTTTGAATGCCTATATCTCGCTTATTTAATGAGACCGAATAAATATTATGCAAATTCGGAATCAGCGTGGTGAATATAGTCTGGTGACGTTAAAAAATCAACAATCTAGAAGAGGTTCCTATACTGCAATAATACCAATGAAACAACTCCCAAAAATTAAGAAGTTCTTAGAAATGAGCTACGAAATGGACTTTTCGGAATTTCTATAATGGTATTAACCCTTCAAGCCCCGCGACTTCGATATCGAAGTCAACTGAACGCGTCCAGGAAAAGTGATTTGATTGGGTTTTTCGTGTCATTCCGTATTCAGTTGTATTTTATTTAAATGTTCAATAACATTTGTATCATCGTGCATTTAAATAAAATATAACTGCATACGGAATGACACGAAAAACCCAATCAAATCACTTTTCCTGGACGAGTTCAGTTGACTTCGATATCGAAGTCGCGGGGCTTGAAGGGTTAATATAGATTTTATTACGTTTTTAAGCTCCTCTGTAAAGTTATCTCAAATGGAAGTAGAACTTTTGCAAATTAAGCCATCGATAAGCGCTCTCAAAGGGCAAGGTTGCTTCGATTGCAAGGCAATGCTTTCGAAAGTACATTGAATCAATTGCGGGAGTCCGGATATTCTAGCGCTGGCAATATTTTTGCAGAGATCAGTCAAAGCAGCATAATCGTTATTTTTAAACAGTGTACAGCTGGCTATACTGTTCTGTATGCAGTTTGTATTAGCGCTCATCCGGTGAGACAAATAATATGTTGCATGTATTGCTGGTTTACTATATGCGTAATCTATTTATACAGAACTAAGTACGTAGAATATATTAGTCTCTCATTTATTAACAATTAGCACGTTTTTCTATTAGGGATTACTAACGGTGGTGGTCGCGTTTTGCGTGTGAATTTCGTGACCGTCTCCGGTGTTCTCCTTGTTCTTCCTAGTGTTTGTTCTGTCCAGTGTTTTATCTGTGCTCCTGCTGAGCGTGTTTTCTAGCGTTGCCCGCCTATTTTGGTGAGCAATTATAACATTATTTCACAAATTAACTTTTTGTAGGGTATACATTTTTTTCTATTTTTTAACCACGTTTATGATGAGTTATCCGTGATTGTATTGACATGGAATTAGCCGCAGGGGGGTCAACGGGAGCACACCCGTTGACCCCATCAAACCTCAGTGCTATTTTCGATGGGGTAATTGATTCTAGGGCCTCTGTGGGAGCCAACGTAGAGGTGGCTTCCTCAGTCGAACGCGAATCAAATACAAGCCCTAATTTGTGGGAGGGTTCCCAAGGACCCTTCTTAGTGTTTATCCAGTATAAACCGAATCAAACGGCTGAGAGTGACCCCTCCAGCCTAAACATTTTTCCCCTTTCAGTAGGCAAACTAATCCAGAAAAATAAAGTAGCCGACGTTCTTTTACTAAAAAAAACAGGACGAAACCGTATCGAGGTTACCCTGAAGACTGGCAAATCGGCCAATATGCTGGCGACCGCTGACTTCCTAACAAAAAAGAACTTTAACGCGTTCATCCCCTCTTTCTCCACAGTGCGGCTCGGACTCGTTAAGGGCTTAGATAATGACCTCAGCGATGAGGAGATAATCGAGGCCATCAACAACAGCAATATTTGTATAGCAAAAAGCATTCGCCGTCTTAACTTCCGCTCCTCCGACCCCCAGGGTAACACCGTCTGGAAACCATCCAGGACGGTGGTTATAACCTTCGAGGGCCAGAAGTTACCAGAAAGAATAATGATTTTTTACAATTCTCTTCCAGTGGAAAGTTACGCCTTCCCCGTCACACAATGTCGCAAATGCCTCCGTTTTGGACACCTTATAAAAACCTGCAGGGCTAATTCCCCACGATGCTTCCGGTGCGGAGAAGCCCACTCGGGCGAAACTTGTACAAATACCGCAACATTGGTTTGTGTCAATTGTCGCGGTAACCATAGTGCAAACGACCCTTCCTGCCCAGAGTTCATGAGACAAAAGGCTATTAAACAACTTATGGCTAAAGAGGGCATCTCTTTTAATGAAGCGTCCTCTCGCTTCCCCAAAATTTCTAGAAATTCGTATGCAACGGTTACTGCAATCAACCCCCCCCAGCCTCCATCTTTTTTCAACTTAACCCCTAATAACAGCTATCGTCCTAGAATAATAACTGTAGACCCTTTAAGGTCGGGTAAGACAAAAGGGAAAGGCAAGAAGAGAAAACTCTCTTCTCCTCCCACTTCCAACCCTCGTCCACAAGCCGCCCCCACCTCAGATCTGAGATGGGACTACTTCCCCGACAGGGTCGAGAATGGCAGCTGCCTTAACCCTTCAGGCCTCGGCCCCTCAGCCGATTGACAATTTGCTGTCGCAAAAATTTTTAGTAAAAATTAGTAAAAAAATTGAAATACGATACTGTCTTCACCAAAACATTTATTACTGCCAAACCACTGTACCCACAATTAAAATGAAACATATTAACATAATAAAACATAATAAAATCAAACAAATTAAATTATAATAAAATTAAAACGGGGCCCTCACGCTGAATCCTGTTGTGGCCGATATCGGCCAATCGGGGCTTGAGGGGTTAACAGACAGCCTAAGTCTACGACCCTGGAAGAGATTGCGTCCCTCCTGCGGCTACTAATCGCCCAAAATAAGGGAAATTCTGCAGCCTCATCCTGCAGCGATACCTCCTCCTTTATAACGGTAACTGATCTTCCCTCTTTAAAATCCGTGGCGGGCGGACTGTCATCCGCCTCTTAACGTATATAAGAGTTTCAACGCTCTTTCACTCGCCCCTCCTTTCTTTTTTATTCCTTTTTTTTATTTATTATTTTTTTTTTTTTTAAATTTTATTTTATTTATTTTTTTTTTAATATTGTATAAACGTAATTCCGTCCCCACAGTGTGATTGTGGATTTGATATCTGCACCGTGGATCACCTCTTCTTTAATTGCCCTCTCCTTAACAACTTTCCTTCGTTCATTCCTAATCTCATTCAATTGAAAATCGAACTCCCTACCAAAATCGATATCCTTCTGGCGTCCAATTCCATTAAAATTTATCGAGTCATCGCTAAATTCTTTAACCTAAATCATTTAGCCATTTAACCCATATTCCGAAATGCCTTCTGGGGTGGCCGCTTCCGTTCGCTGCTCGGGATCGGATCCGCCTTGTGACGTCAGGCCGATGGAAATGTGGCCCCGTTGTCGAGGTTGGCTGTGGAAAAAGTCGCTGAATATGGCGAGTTTTTGGCAGTAACTTTCAGTCAATGGACGACACATTCTCGGTGCGGCCGAAGCCGGGGGAGGGGCCTGCTCTCGGGGGGCGGTGGGGAGCGGCGCTGCCCCCAGAAGCACTTCTCTATTACCCTGACCCTTCTCCTTTTTCTTTCTCCAAAATATTCCCCTAATATTCTGTTATGTTTTTAGTCTCTATGTTGTCCTCTGTGTATGCAATTGTGATGTCCCTTCCTTTTTTTTTTGTAGGTACTAACACTAACAGTAGTCATCCTCCCGTCAACAATACATACAAACTGGCACAAAATCACCAGCACCCTAGCTGCGTGGAATTGCCACAAGGAAAAGAAAGAAAGAAAGAACAATTAGCACTACACGAACGACGGCTGATTATGTTTAGTCATGGCGCATGACAGTTAGGTTACTTTCGACACTTTCCACACATTTTAGTGCATTTACGCAAAATCGAAGCCGCATTCTTACCCTGCGAACTCCGTCTTCGCCTTCGATTCGCTCCCGTCGCGGTTTCGCCTCCACTTTCTGCTTGGTGTCGTCAATTTTCTTAGACACCTCATCGGGAGTTTGGAATTTCTTCACCGTTTTCCCCTTCTTGCGATCCTTCTTCGCGAAAAAGTCGTCCAAGTCCGCCATCGCGTACACGGTTTCGTCGAAACGCGGTAAAAATTAAAGAATTCTTTCGAAAAAAAAAGAAATTCTAGAGAAAAATTTCGCTCGCCCACCGACTGCGGAAGCGTGGCCGACTAGGGTTGGCAATTACGAGTACTCATGATATGTCACATATACGTAATATGCGTGTAATATACGTGACAAATACGTGTGAAATGTCGCATCACTGCCCCCTTTGTTAAATATCATAACCATTTCTGACCTCTTGAACATAAAAATTCATCTCCCGTTTAGGATAGATTTTTTATTATCTCTACATCTCCCATAACGCCTACAAAATCATCTGTAAATTTATTAAATCTAAAAGCATGCCCTCTACTAATATTGTAATATTCCTCAATATAGTTTTTGTGTAAAACATGTTTATATATTACAGCAAAAATGCGGTGTTTTTTCCATTCAACGTAAAAACCGTACGACATCACAGTGCGCCCCTAGCCTTAGAGTACTGTTTCGATAACTCGTTCCAGTGACGTTCACTAACAAAAATGTTTCCTCCTATTGCAACGTCACACCTGGCAGAAATCATCTCTTCGGATGAGCAAGACTTTCCTGCAAAAAATCGGTAGTGTCACCGCAAGACTTTCCTGCAATTAGCAAAGGACGACATATCATTTAATTTAAAAATCAAATTAGTCAAGGAATCATTCAATTTAAAAAAAAAGTTAAACATTCAAATTCCGAGCAAGCGGCACAATGCAATGAAGATTTAAATTTCGAACCTACTTCGCGCGACATCAAAACGCGCGACCCAGCAAATGTAAATGTTTGATTCCTTCATTCATTTATACGGCTGACTTTAAATAATATTTATGTTGATTGTATATAAGATAATCCAAATAAAAATTTTACAATGTGGTTTCGGCCCAACAAGACATCTGTGCGCCGAATTCACGGACATCTCCAGGAATACACACAGTCAGACACACACAGACACACACAGACACACAGACAGACTCAAGACAGACTTCAGTCCGGAAATGGTCCTAATCGTGCGAGGGAGGGAAGGGGTCAAAATGTATATATCCGTCTCCATTTCAAATAAAAAAATTAGCGCTTTCATAATACTTTACCTCCACGTGGGTTGGTAGGGTGGCAATGTAAAAAGATGTCACATATATGTAAAATTATTTTAAAATATCAACAATACCAAGCACAGCTGTTAAAATACTTGTCACAGTCTTTTCGATAAAACGTGTATCTGTTCTTCTTCTTCTTCTTGTTGTTTTCTGGCAATCACCGATGTCACCGTGTATCTGTTAAACACAACTCTAGAAACCCTACCTCGGCTATATCTAAATTCACGGACGCATGAAAACAAAAGCTAAAAATTCAAATATTAAATCCTCGAATTTTAAAAAAAATAATCTATTTTTTTATAATAATAACAACGATTTTTCAAACTATATAAAATATTCTTTTTTTATGTTTTTGATATAAGTGCATAGTTGACATCCGTGATTTTAGACTATTGTCGGATATCAGCAGGCAGGCCGCTTTCGAGATCTTTGCATCGGTCATTATCTTTATTAATAATTGTTATTTCAAGTCAAAATGCTGGTGTCTCGCATTTCCAATTTAGCGGGGAGGAACCTGATGAAGAATTTCGTGCGAAATTCCGGCGGTCATGGAATGCCCAAACCCGGAGACGTGAGTATTTTTACAACAGTATATAGGTTATCTTACGTAACGGCGATTGAAATTTTCTTTCTTTCTTAAAAAATGTCATCTTTTCTGGCTTGCTTGTGCTATTCGACTTGATTATGACGCTTACCGGGTGGCGCACTGATTTTGAGAAAATTCCGATTTTGGAAGCAATCGATATGGAATTTGACATAAACTCCATTTTTTCAGAAGATAAGACTTTGTAAGACAATGCAGTATAGCAAACTCGTCTACATTGAAGATGTTTTAGTATACCTCTCTATATTCATCACACTAACTCTGAATCTAAAAATCTTTGCTCTATAAATAAGCGAGATATAGGAGACCCGAGATACACTTATATGGCGGTAGATTTTTGGTATTTTTTGGTATTATGGCATTATAGGGACCTTTTCTACATTGTTGATTTTTTAACGTCACCTGACTATTTTCACCCTGTTATTTCAGTATAGGAACCTCTTCATAGAACCTCAGTATAGATTGTTGATTTTTAACTTCACTAGACTATAGTCACCACACTGATTCCGAATCTGCAATAATATTTATTCGGTCTCAATAAATAAGCGAGTTATAGGTATTCAAAAAAGCGTCAAACCCATACATTTCGGTAGGTTAAGTTTTTTTTATTCTAAATAATACATAAAACACCTATTTGGCGGTAGGTGTTTTTTTAAAACAACCTTAAAAACTGAGTTAAAAAAAACATTTTTTTTTGTATGTAGATTTGGTTTTGAAATTTTACGCGTCCAAAGCTTTT
This sequence comes from Micropterix aruncella, assembly GCA_944548615.1. Classification (NCBI taxonomy): domain Eukaryota; kingdom Metazoa; phylum Arthropoda; class Insecta; order Lepidoptera; family Micropterigidae; genus Micropterix; species Micropterix aruncella. The sequence continues at coordinate 4,241,818 of OX155977.1, read as the reverse complement.
TTCTTTCATAAATGATTGAGTCTAGTAGTATTTCTTTATTTTTTCGATTTTTGAGAAAGGTCCCTATACCGCAATAATTCCCTAATTCCAAATATGCATTAATATTTATTCTCTCTCGAATATTCGGTCTCAACGAATAAGCAAGATGTAGGCAAAAAAGCGTCAAACCCATATATTTCTGTAGGTTTAGATTCGTTTTTTGAAAACAATCTTAAAAACTGAGTTGAAAAACCTTTTTTTTTGTATGTAAATTTGTTTTTTTTTGTCTTGATTTTTTAAGCATCTGAAGCTTTTTTCTTTCACATTTAGCATTACAATGATCAAATCTAGTAGTATTTCTTTATTTGTCGATTTTTGAGAATGGTTCCTATTCTGCGATAATTCTAGAAATTCCCACAAGACTGTTCATAAAAACACTTTGAATTTATTTAGTATTAGAACCTTTTTATTTACCAAACAAAAAATAAAACTACTAGGTTCGATCATTGTAATGCTAAGTCTGATAGGAAATAGCCTGGTAATACTGCATTATAGGAACCTATTCTACTCTATTGAGGAATTTATAAATTTTACAAAATGACTTTTTTTACAGCCCCTTTATTTTGATGTAATGCGTATACTGATTATTTCATTTGTTGATTGTTTTAGCTTGAATTAATTATTTTATTGATTGTTTTAGTTATATGGTATCTTATATTTAAATATAATTACAATGTATTTAGATTCTTCTTGGACAAAACATAAAAATTAGGTTGATTGATTATCTGATTATTGATGATTATTGCTTTTGTTTGATCATTTCTGATATTGATTATTTTAATTGGAAGACGCGAAATGACGCGTCTATGTATCGTTTGATTAATTAGATATTTGGTATGGATTTTAGGATGCGTTCGAATTAGAAAATAATATTACTGTGCGCTCCGGGAGCAAGCCGCCAATATTGATCGTTACGTAGTCAACGGTGTTCCGATGTGCAACCAAATTTGGTCGTTACGTAGCCGAAGGGTTAAAAAATCAACAATATAGAACAGGTTCCTATAATGCAGTATACTGATTTAGCATTAAAATGATTGGATCTAGTGGTGTGTTTTTTGATAAATGAAAAGGGTTCTTATACTACATACATTCCATGTGTTTTTGAGAACAAACTCTTCAGAATGTTATCTTATAAATTGAATTTTTAATATTTGAAAGCACATAAAGAATATACAATTTTAAAACGTCAATGATGAATAGGTACCAATACTGGAATAATACCAGCGATTTTTTGATTATTTAACTTACGTACACCCCATTATAGTATTTTAAAAAATGCAATTTTATTAGTGACCGAGATACTTCAAGTATAGCTGGTTTACTATCTTTGCCTATATCTCGCTTATTTATTGAGGCCGAATAAAGATTATTGCAATTTCGGAATCAGCGTGATGAACTACAAAACCTTTCTCAATAATCGAGAAAGCTACAAATTGGATTCTGGAGGTTGATTCGGTCTCTAAGCAGTATAAATTCCCTGAAAGTCTCGGATGCACAGCTCTCCGTCTAGATATAACTCTTTACTCTCTATCTCGGAAGGTGGCTCTTATTGTAGAATTAACTGTTCCATGGGAATCAAATATCCCAAAAGACCACGAGTACAAATTAAATAAATACCATGATCTTGCAAATGCCGTAACCCGGAACGGCTTCACTGTTAACCTTCACGCGGTGGAAGTTGGCGCTCGTGGCCTGCCAGCTAAATCTCTATTTCACCTCTTTAAAGATCTTGGCCTTTCCAGAAAAATAATCAACTCTTTCTTAGAAAAAATATCTAAAACTGCGATTTGCGCATCTCAAATTCTATGGCTTCGAAGGGGGAGTGAATGGGTGGCAAGGTGAACGCTCACATGTGGCAAGACAGCTGTCCTAAACCTACCACAGCCGGTTCGTAAGTCCGGAATCCACTGCTCACCCCCCAGAAGTGCAAAAAAAATAGTATTATGATGGGCCCGACTCCGGTCGGTGAATTCCATGGCAGCTCCGTTTGTATTTATTATATATATGGTGATGTTAAAACGTCAACAATGTAGAATGCGTTCCGATTATACATAAGTACCTACCGATTTCTATTCATAATAGATTGTGGCCCCGATTACGGAACTTAGTTCAACCGAACGTGACAGAGAAATACGTAAGAATGGAATATGAAATGAACTATCGTTGCTTTTCCTGCACCAAAACTACGCATCGAACTTATAGACGCCCAAATAAGTTTGAATACATTTCGTGCAACTAGAGTTGTCGACTACAGCGGGCGAGCACGTTACCTCAGGAAGTTTTAACGATTAGCCGTTCTATCTCCCTGGAGTGAGCGCAGAAGACTTAGGACAAAACAGTCCATCGTCTAACTCCGCCACAAACCCGTGAGAGGCCAAAGCCTTAACCGCGAGATAGCCAGGAGTGTTACCCAGCGGGCTTACGCTCGATTGGTTGCGAGTTCGAGGTCGCTTGCGCGGTCTTCTCCCTTACGAAGCGGTGAAACGGTGTATACCGAATCTATCGCAGATCACGGCATCCTTTGCCCGGCTGTTCACCCAGGATTGGGTAGCCGATGGTCGTTTCAAGAGCAGTCGTCGTAAGGTCCGCAACCACCCCCGCTCTATAGGAAACAGTACTGCTTCCAGACTCCCCCGACTGTTAGTCAGAGTGCGCAATCGATTGGCTTATGCCGCACGGTGCGCAGACCGTCCAGGAGGTTGATTCCCAGGGGAAACTAACCATAAGGCCAGAGTCCTACCCAGGCTCGCACTTCATGCGTGGAGGCCGTCGGATAGGTGTTGACCCGTGAGTGTGACCAACCCTGAACAGAATGGGTCTTCGTGGCCAACTCAGCAAGGGCCCATTAACTCCCATACATTTCGTTCAGTGTTAGATTTAGCTGCTTTACGTACTGCTCTGTCTCGTTCACACGAACTAATTCCCGATTTTAGTCCAAGAGAAACGCAATCAAGCCCTGTATGTGCTTTCTTATAATGAAATTTGCTATCATACGATAATATTCCGACGAAACTGATCATAAAAACACTTTTCTCTGGAAAAATTGCAAAGTATTTTCTTTCACGCACTCCTATTATTTCATGCTTTATTACTGTTAAGTTTTCTGGTTAGGGTCATATAGAAAGTACCCTCTTTGTCACTTTTCTTAATTTAATAAATGAACAACTCATACTCAGATTATGTCTTCACTACCTTTTATTGCGCTTATCAATATGCTGCTTGAGCCTTTTCTCTCCGACTTGTTATAATTATCTTGTCCCTGAAATAATGTCTGAAAGACATTTTTTGCCAACACAATAAGCATTTATTGTTTCATCAGTTGTGGTATGTATCACGGATAAATATTACACTGATTGTTTCACAATATACACGAACCATACTATTTTCTTAAAGTTACCAAAAAGATCATATTTTCACGAAGAAAGCGTAAAACTTTGAAAAGAAACTATCGAGCAGCCTCGTTTGCTTCATTTCGCGAGGACTTGCGTCGTACGTCACGTCACGTCTCCGCTTGCTGTGTGGTGCTACACTGCTCTGCTTTGCTTCGGTAATTTAGGTGGGTCTTTACTTTCGCAATTGCAATACTTTCTTGTAATTTTTATTAACGTTGCGCTAACCTGTTTTAAATTGTTTTACGCATGAATTTGCTAACAACTCACATTTCTAAAAGACTTTTTTTTGCATTTTTCCCCATACTACTCAATAACTCAAAAATTATGAACCAATTTTAATGCCATTTCAACTATTGCACGCTTTAAAATCCTGTGGCTTAAAATGGGTTATATTTGATTATTTTATTTTATTTGACGACATAAAATATATGTTTAACCCTTGGAGTAAATGGGTATTTTCATGGATGCATCTGTCTCTTTTGCAGGATTTTCGGCGACATCGACCTTAAAGTACTATAACTACGAAACTACTACACCAATCATAAAAAGAACAACTGCACAATGATTGCATTGAAATTTCGAATATAGAATATTGAAATATCATTTTGTAAAACAATTAGATAATTATGAATAAATATGAGAACGTCAAAGAAGTGAAAAAAACGCGGAACCAGATCTGGTCGTATCATACTCAACGGATAATTGTTTCAGAACCAAATTTGGTCGTATCATACTCAAGGGGTTAATTAAATTCCAATAGAAATTTACCAAACATAATTAATTTAATTTATTTTTTTTTAATTCTGGAACCAAACAAAACTATAATCAATACATTAAAATACATATTTGAAAGTTACAAAAATCCATTGATGTGATTCCGAATATTAAAAGTTAACAAAATGTATGCAATATGTTATTTTATCTTGTTGCTGCAGAATGGTGGTAGACTGGTTGAATAAGGTGAAAGGAAGTGACAAAATAGATACAATTTATTATGTATCTATATATGAAGGGTCATGAATAGAAGTACGGAAGTTTTGCAAAAAAAAAGAAACAAATTTCGCAAAAAGAAAATTGAAAATATCAACATTTTGCTAAAATTCGCATATGCTGAATATAAAACAACTTTTTAATGGGCCTAAAATTTGTATTTTACAATAATTAAAAGCTAGCATTGTTGTACTTCCAATAGTTGACCATTTCGAATCGTTCTGTCTGTAACGGCGACATTATATTTAATAAAGAAGCTTTCTGCTTCTACGTTGTTCAACTATCAGCGTAGAAGTAACTAACTCTGTAACGCTGCTTCAGCAAAAGATGAAAAGCAGCATTTAGTACCCCAGAATATGTTCTTAACATTGGCATCTTCATTAATGTGTACTGATTGAAGCAATAGGCGATAAGAGTGAGTATATCCATCAATCAGCTCATTTTGGGAAAGTTCTCTGAAAAAAGGGATTTTTTGAGAAGTTTTCGAGTATTGTATTTTGTTTTAAGATGATGACTTGCAGCCACAGATGGGTAAAATAACTGACTAATATGATAGTAGGCTTTATTTGTTGTATTTTATCTCATCTGCGGATTAATTTCAGTGAAACTTTTTTCAGGTGCGTATTTTTGCATTTTTTAAAAAATCTATTTTGTAAAAACGAAAATTCCGTACCTCTAGTCATAAGGAATAATGATCAATATCAACTTGTTGAAATTTTTGGTAATTCCATTTTTTAAATTTACTAATTTAATAAATTACAGTTTAGACAAGGTTTGAGTAAGAAAAAAAATGTTTTGACTGTAAACTGAAAGTTAATTAGCCAGTTAACTGCGGAATTTATTTTTTAAGGTTCCTCTTGGGGTGCATAGTTTAAATGAAGTGATGACGAATGCAATACAAAGGTGCCATATAAATTTTAGAAAAAAATCAAAGTAAAACGATATGGATTACATTTCTATTCAATAAAAAACTAACACGACTTTATTGAAACATTGAAAACTGGCAAATATAATAAAATTCATAAACAGATAACATTAAAGAATAAAAGTTTAGTAATTCAGTTGACTTCATTGAGTTATTTTTCAAAGCAAGGTTACTGAAAAAAATCTATTCGATCTAAATCTCAATATTTGAGTAAGGTATTACTACTCTGGCAAGCCCAGGGTTGGTGAATGGGGCAAGCCGGACATACCTTTTTGTGTTTTTTACGCTTTTTATAGTAAAAACACCTTTTTAAATTTAGTGCTCATGTCGTAAATCCAATAAAGCACACTAATGGCATGCTACTGCTAGACAGAATTGAACATATACTTATCAGCAGTCGCATACCTCCGGTGGCTTTAAGAAATGCCGTTTTATTTGCTTGAGCGAGTGAAATCAAGTTAACCCCTCCTATTGCTGGGTGAAATTTAGCTGTCACTTCTGACCGGACAGTTTTGCGCGATAAGTCGATAGTCTTGAAAAAAACGACCATAACTTTTAAACCACTATACGGATCATAAAAAGAATAACTGTAAAATGATCGCATTGAAATTTGAAATATAAAACATTATAACATTATCTTGTAAAACAATTAAGATAATAATGAATAAATATTACAAAGTTGGCGAACTGAAAAAAAGTTGCCTATTCAATTCATTTCGATGTTTTTATCACAAAATACGTAAAATATGCAAAAATTGTAAATACAGTAATTATGTTCTTTATTAAATACTTTACTAAAACTTATATTTTGTTTTACTTTTTTGCATACAAAAATATTTAGTTACTCAGCCAAGAAAAAATCGATGTATTCTCGTAAAAAAAAATTTTTTTATTTTATTTTTGTGATTACTTAAAAGTTGTTTTTTATATGAAATTCTTTCAAAATAACTTTTCCACTATATCATACTTCTTAGAAAACACACCAAAACTTTCAGCTTTGTCTGATATTACAGAAAAATCTAAACTTTTTTGAGTTAGCATTGTAAACTTGGTAACTTTGACGGAAACTTTGATAATACAAAAATGGTTAAGGATTTTCAAATAATATGTCTTATTATATGCTTATTATATGTCTAGTAACTAAATATTATACTCCAGAGAGTCACATTTCATAGAAAAACAATAAAAAACCCAATCAAAATGTGGTAACGAAGAGCGGCGGATAAAAAAATGGCCGATGTCAAATTAGAAATCAAGTTGAATTGAGCAAAATATAGCCAATTTTGTGATTATATACTATGTAAATGAAATAATAACTGTTTCATAAGCGAAAATTAACGAATATTACATCATAATTCGCGATTTTTCGTCATAATTCGCGAAAAACAAACGAACATTTTTTGTAACGCGTTCGTATGTCGAACTATTTTACGCAATAATTCTTGAAAAAAAGCAGATGAGCTGTCCCAAATTAGAAATTCTCTTTCGGAAACCTTCCTAGAATGCAAATTACTTACGGTTTTCCAGGAAATAGCACAAAAATAACACGAAAATCACAAAATCACAGACCCTTCGGGCGTTGCACAACGGCCGCACAACGGCTCGGCGAGTCGCGGCGGGCGCGCCTCGGGCGACCGAGCAAAACTGATTATTGTAAATAATATATTTGCTAACAGTCGTCGATTAGAGTTCGACCGTTCGACGTATTCGATATCGCATACTTTATACGCTGATAGGATCGCAATTCGAGTAATAAATCGCATTTTACGCAGCGCGGAGCGCCCTAACCAATATTGATTAGAGACCATCTTGGACGTGTAATTGTCTAACCAACAATGGTTAGTTCAAAAGGGGAGGGTTAAGACAGAACTCACCACAAGGGGCAATTTCCTCCATTGTTTATCAGGCAATAAAAACCACAAATCAATTGAAATTATACAATAAAAAATCTGCTGTCACTTGTTCAAAACAAACGGAACTAAATACGGAACACGTTTGTATTCTACTTCCATAACGCATGCCTGGCTTGTTCGTCAATACAAAAGTCGTATAGCTGTCCTAAACCTACCACCGCCGGTCGTTAGTCCGGAATCCACCCTTCACCTCCTAGAAGTGTAAAAAAACAAAAAAAATATGTATATGATGGGCCCGATTTTTGGTCGGTGAATTCTATGACAGCTCCGTTTGTATTTTATTTTATTTTATTTACATATATTGTTTTGCGTAATTTGCCACAGGTTAGAATGAGAGGACCACTGATTTTGAAAGCCCCGTTGCAAGCCCATGTGTGCGAGAGAGATGACTAGATGAACTCAGCTCGGTAAGATTGCAGCGAATTGTCGCTATGTCGATGAGCTGTTTTGTCGCATGAAGCGATCTGTGCCCGCTAGATAGCAATAGGCGCTTGCAAATTCATTCATTAGTTTACCGATCTTTTTAAGAAGATTTTCAAGAGATAAGGCAAGCCGGGCTTTTCGGCTTGTATGAAGGAACTACTGCTTCATACAAGCCTTCATCACTGCCTATTGGCATAGACCTGTGACTTCAGAAAACCTTACAAGAAAAATTATAGCGGGGTCAAATCGCTTTGGTCTTGGTGGCCAATTAACGTCACCTCCGCGAGAGATAACCATGCACTAACGAACTCTCATTTCGATAATAAAGTTTTAACGTGCTGCTTCATGTAACTTGCCATGGTCATTTGGCATCAGTGACTGAATAATAAACAACTGATTTGACAGACGCCGCCAAAACGACAAGGCCGCCACATACTCAAAATCGACCCACCCTTATTGTAAGACCCTATACAGGGTGAGTTTTTAGTTACCGGCATCCTTGAAAGAGGTGAATCAATACGAGCAAATAAACAACTTTGAAAAAATTTGGTTATCTTATCTATTTAAAAAAAAATGAGAAGCGTTGAGCGCTCTGCACCATATCTAGCAGTAGGTAAAATATCGCTAGTAAACAATATTACATACCGCTATTTTAAAGAAAAAGACAATTTTAAAAAATAAATAATTTTGTTTTAAAAAAAAATGTTTTCCCACATTTTCCAAACAAAAGTTTACCATACTGATTTACCTCCTTCAAGGATGTCAAGGATGCCGGTAACTAAAAACTCAGCCTGTGTAAGAGTTAAGGAACCAATTATTATAAAATTGACAATGTTGAAATTACCGTATAAGATTTTGTCAAAGCTTTACATCTCTACTGCAAAAGTATAATTTTGATTATATTAACCTTTAGGAAGACAGTCATTCCATGCAAAAATTTTGAAGCTCTCAAAAATTTGTTTGTAAGGTGTTTGTAATTTGTGAAGGTGTGTGCAAGCATAGTAATATATAATGGTGGCTTATTCAATGGCAGGCTTCCATAACAGGCTTTTACCACAACTTGGGTTGTCGACTACAGCGGGCGAGCCCGTCACCTCAGGAAGTTTTAACGATTAGTCGTTCTATCTCCCTGGAGTGAGCGTAGAAGACTTGGGGACAAAACAGTCCACCATCTAGCTTCGTCACAAGCCCGTAAGAGGCCAACGCCTTAACCGCGAGATAGCCAGGAATGTTACCTGGCGGGCCGACACTCGCGCCCTTACTTCCAATTGTGACCAGATTACTCCCGTCTCTCGATTGGTTACGAGTTCGAGGTCGCTTGCGCGGTCCTCTCCCTTACGAAGCGGTGAAACGGTGTATACCGAATCTATCGCGGACCACAGCGTCCTTTGCCCGGCTGTTCACCCAGGATTGGATGGCGAAGGTCGTTTCAAGAGCAGCTTTAGGAAACAGTACTGCTTCCAGACTCCCCCGACTGTTCGGGGGAGTCTGGAAGCAGTACTGAAGGAGTCTGGAAGCACGCGCCAACAAGTTCCACCTCCTAAGCTTAGTGCGCGAGAACGGCTCCGCTAAGAGATGGTGCGATCGAGCACGCAGATAATTATTCGGTACGAAAAGATCCACCTTGGTTAGTAAGCTTAAATTAGATTCAAAACATAGGACATCGTCAACATTTCTCTTCTGAGTCAGAGAGAATTATAGCCATCCATACCTGTGATAAATGCAGTCGGAAACAAAAATGGATAATATCCATACTGCTTGAAGTACAGAAATCTCAAAAAACACTTCTGTACCTTTTCCAGCATGAGGGTATAGGTATCTTCATGTGGATTCCAAATAGCTGCATTCGTTTCCATGCGACTTCTAACAATCGAGTTGTACAACGTATGCGTAACCCAAATATTTTTAAAGTGCTTGGATTGCCGTATCACAAACCCTAGAAGTTAATAATAATTGAATAAATACGGATAATAAGAAATACGCCGATCGGCGTGCGCGGCCACCCAGGGGTTAAAGAAGATTTGTATTCATAATTATCAGAATGCGTTTATTGATATCTGACTTGAGAACTTACAATTATTTGTTTAATTTAACCCCTCAGGCCCCGATTGGCCGATATCGGCCACAACTCGATTCAGCGAGACGGCCCCGTTTTAAATTTATTTTTATTTAATTTGTTTTATTTTATTATGTTAATATGTTTCATTTTAATTATGGGTACAGTGGTTTGGCAGTAATTAATGTTTTGGTGAGACAGTGTCGTAATTCAATTTTTTTACTAATTTTTACAAAAAAAAATTGCGACAGCAACTTGTCAATCGGCTGAGGGGCCGAGGCCTGAAGGGTTAAATGTAATTCTTAGGAAACGTCTCATGAATAATATTTTATTTTTGTTTCCTGTAAAAACTCGTTTCCTGTAAAAAAAATTGTTTTTACAGGAAACGTGTTTTTACAGGAAACGGGTTTTTACAGGAAACGTGTTTACGTTTCCTGTAAAAAAACTTGTTTTTACAGGAAACGTGTTTACGTTTCTTTTAAAAACTCATTTCCTTTAAAAAAAACTTGTTTTTACGGGAAACGTGTTTTTACAGGAAACGGGTTTTTACAGGTTTTTACTGTAAAAACAAGTTTCCTGTAAAAAAAGATTTTTGTTGATGTATCAATTAGAGAAAACGGTCCTCAATTTTCCCTATAATTTGTTTATGCCATGTTTTGTTTTGGTGATCCCGAATGTACCCCCCTTCGCTTTCCTTAAATTATATCAATAAAAAATGTGGATAACAATTTTATTATATCCTTACGCATGCTGATTTGTGTTTTTATTAATCTACTTACAGAACCTTCCTTTCGGCATCGTCAACCGGTACGCCCTTACCGCATGGTTCACAGTGTTCTGCGGTACGGCCATGGCTATACCGTTCGCCATCGTACGTTTCCAGCTGAAGAAACAGTAGATGACTTATGTAACTTCAATAGTTTTAAGGTACTTTACTTAAAAATATGTTCTTTTTCCACAAGCCACCAAGTTCTGTAGTCGCTGATTCTTTTTGTTGTGATATAAATAAAGTTATTTAGAAGTAAGACGTATTTTTTTTTGTGGGTGTACTGGGAAAACCTATCTGCTTGTGATAATCTTAAGGACATTCCCTAAAGCAGGGGTTCCCAAACTTATTGATGCCGCGACCCACTTTTTAAAATCACAATATTTTGCGCAGTTTGATGTAAAAAATAAACAATTCATTTGTAAGTATCATGAGTAAGTCTTTATTTTGTAAGAAATTGTAATGTGCGACAACATAAAAAATAGAAATCTTTGATAGAACACTTATCCATCGTATTTAGCAAATAGCGAAAACAAATGAATGCGATGCATAAACGCGCACCGACAGGAACGGTGCGGCGTGCCACTCGATGGGCGAGTGAGCGCGTGCCGGCGCGCGGATGCGAGGGCAGCGCGGCCTCTGCCGCCCGGCCGCGCGTGCGCCAGGGGCGAACCAGACGAGGCTAGAGACGCGGCGCTGTCTCTTCGCGCGGCTATTTCTTCTTCCCGCACTGTTGCAAGGTTGCAACTTTTATATTCTATTCTGGCCAAAAGGGGATCAAAGGAAATAGTATATGGACCGGAACCCTTGATGCCCATCCCCAGGCCCAAATAAAAACATGGCTACGCAGGAACACCGACGAAACCCACCTTAAAGAATGGAAAAAAACGCAGGATGCAGGCAAACAAAGAAGACGTTTTTTAGACGCTTCCGGTTCCGGAAGTGTCTAAAAAACTTGCCCGCAACCTCACCAGATTAAAAAGGGACAAAATCCGTAAAGTCATAGGTACTATGACAGGCCACTGTCCCCTAAACAAACACCTGTTTACCATAGGTGTGACAGACAGCCCTCTATGCAGAGGATGCATGGATGAAGGAGAAACGCCACAGCATGTGCTCATGGAATGCAGGAGCGTGGCAGAGCATTGGGCAAGAATACTACAATCTCCAGCATCTGTCCCGGAGGCCTGTAGCAACCCAAACAGGCTGCTAACCTTCTGGAACAGCCTGGGTGTGCTGGAGTAACATAAATAGAAACATGGGCCACGCACAACGGCCCAATCAAGAGGCCAAGTGCGGGAAAAAGCCCAGGAAAACTAACTAACTAAACTTATATTCTATTCTTTTCAAGTGCTATCTTTATTTTATTTATTTATTTTATTTTATTATATTGTCTGTAGGTATCCTAAATACACTAAGACTCGTCAATCTATCTCGACGTCTATCTGCCATATTATTATTGTTCGTGACCCACCTGGAACCGACCCTTACTTTGGGAACCGCTGCCCTAAAGGATCTGTATAAGGCTTTTTGTCCATGGCACGCTTTTTTCAACATACGTCACAGTAGCTGCGTCGTAAGAAAACGAGAACTCTCATGGTTTGATGAATGAAATTTCATGGTTTGAAATTTCATTAGAAACCATGCAGTGAGAAATTTCTTGGTTTAGTTTTAGATAATCACTTGAGATGGATTGCACACGGAGAATAATTAAGAGACAAACTTTCTAGTGCCTGTTTTCTGCTGCGCCAAATACGAAAACTGATTAATTCTAAGGACACGAAAACGATTTATTTCGCATTTTGAGTATTTTCTCCGTTACGGTATTCTCTTCTGGGCGCAATGCACCATCGATCTAAGGCAACATATTTTTTAATTGCAAAAACGGGCCATTCGAATTTTAAGTAATCTAGGTTATGTAGAATCATGCCGTGGTAATTTCAGATGGCTTAAAATCCTCACCTTTCCATCTCTATACGTTTTAGAATGCGTTAAACTGATCATAAAAAACCTAGCTCAGCTGCCGATACATTCAGATACCCATAAACACTTTACCAGGGGGAGTAATGATCTGATTCTTCCTCGTCCAAATCTAGAACTTTTTAAAAGGGATCCGAACTACGTCGGAATTATGTGCTACAATAAACTACCCTCTAGTTTAAAAAAATATGCCGCGAAGGAATCCAATTTAAAAATAAACTCAAATTATATCTCATTGAAAGAGATTTGTACGACATTAACGATCTCTAAAAACTGTATGCATCTCGACTCTTGCTGTAATAGGTTTTTAATTGATTTTCAATTTGACTAAAATGTATTGACTATTTCTATTACTAGTTAGGCACATATTAATTATATCTTGACTATTTTTATTTGAAATATAATCACTAAGACATTTTATTTTACTTTTTGACAATCGTCACATTTTTTAAAAATTTTATACTAAAAAACTTATTTTTATCCGTATTTTAAAGAATTAATTATGTTCATTATAGCCTTTTTTTTCTCATTACATTATTCATTATATTCAATGTAATAGAATCACTACTTATTGAGTTAATTTCTACATATCTTCTCTATATCTTACATCTCTATATCTTTTCTACATATTTTACTCTGTGTTTTTTATCTGGTAAACTAAATGGTGAGACTTGATTTAATTCTACAATAATACCTTCTTTGTTATTACGAGTAACCTTTTATGTTTTGATTATTAATAGAAGAATTTGATCATTAATGAAGAATTCAATGATATCACGGCTAAATGTAAATGTAACACAACTGTCTATACAAATGTATTAGTTTTTAGGACAATAAATTATTTATAAATAGGATAGAAAACGAATTTACCGCGTGAAATTTGTAGCACCCGACGTTTCGGTGACGTTGCAGCCGCCGTTGTCCAGGGTAGACTGAAGGGCTGTCAATCCGTTTTTTTGCGGGTAGGCCGCGTACCGCTTCCGCCACTGCGTAGGTTATAACGGTGGTGGGGGGCCGGGCTCAATAAGTAGTGATTCTATTGATCACTTTCCAAATTCTTTTTCCATAAGCCGCCGTATTTGAGATTAGATGTATTCCTTTTTTTTTTGTGGGAGTTTGAAACAAGACGATACAATTTTTCTAATATTGTGTGGTCCAATGAGTCAAATTTTGGAGGCAAATATTGATTTATTACTTTTCTGTCATAAATATAGTGTAATAATAATAAAATGGTTTACTCTAAATAAAATTTTATTTATTAGAGTAGAACTTTATTATTCAAATATTGAGGTTTTTGGTACTTCTGATGTGACTTACGTAAGGCAAAGAGTGGGTGCAGAATAGTGCGAGACTTCTCGAGTGAGTCGTCACCATTGCAAAACACGCAGGAGGCAGTATAATAGTCTAGGGTTGCATGGCGGCCGATGGAATTGATTGCTTGCAAACAGGAGGTCGGATGAATTCTTCCCCCAAGTACTTCCCCCCAATACCCCCAAGTACATACATACATGTATTGGAAACTGCTCTACAATCATCATTTTATAAAATTTTCGGAGACGTGAATATAGAAGATGCCAAATTTTAGAAAATCTTGCTCTATAGATGAGACCTTGTATATGCCAATAAGGAAAATTTTTAGGGCATGAAAAAAATCGAATAACTTCGTTCATAATTTAAAAATATATCAGTCTACTGTACTAACTATTAAAACTGTCAAAGAGTTTAAAACTGAGCCTTACACATTACAGAAACAAGGGATTAAAACTGTCGTCATTTGCGAGGAATCACAACTGTACAAGTAAGAGGTATCACCTGATTAAACCATCAACTCATGCCACTGCAATGAGAATTACAAGATAACTAAGCAACTTGAGCCCTCATTACATGGACTAATACCCAGAACATCATAATCATAACTAATACCCAGACCATAACCCAGAGCGTGATTTTACACGAATTTTTGCCACCAATCAGCGATGACAATTGTTTCGGAAAAATCCTTTTGGACTGGCCAGCCCTCTATCCTGATCTTGTCATCTTGACCCAATAGAACACTTCTGGGGTGTTTTGAAGTGTAAGATACGGAATCACTCAATTACGTCGAACGAAACACTAAAACATGTTTTAAAACAATGTTTTAAAAGATGATAGGAGATTTCAAAGGAACAGTGCGGCAAGCTAGTAAGGAGTTTGCCAAAAATAATTAGTCTGCAAATAAGGTGGTTAATTATATTGTCCTCGCACAGAAGAAACCCTTCAAACCCTTAACCCTTCAGACCTCGACCCCTCAGCCGATTAACAAGTTGCTGTCTCAAAAATTTTTAGTAAAAATTAGTAAAAAAATTGAATTACGACACTGTCTCATCAAAACATTAATTACTGCCAAACCACTGTACCCATAATTAAAATGAAACATATTAACATAATTAAACGTAATAAAATAAAACAAATTAAAATAAAATAAAATTAAAACGGGGCCGTCACGCTGAATCGTGTTGTGGCCGATATCGGCCAATCGGGGCCTGAGGGGTTAAAAAGAGTACGAGGTCTGTTCAAAAAGTATTGAACATTTTTTTGTTTATTCCTCTTTTTCTTATAGTGCCTCTCCTACAGGAGGTTGGCTGTCAGCTCTGTGAATTTTTCCCTGTCTTGGGCAAAGCGAAATAGTTCTTCTATGCTTGAGATGTTTGTCCACTCTCGGATGCTGCGGACCCAAGACTTCATCTTCCAGAGTCGTTTACCGCAAACTTTCCCCATAATAATGAGCTGAAGCAGTTGGTATCGCTCATGTCCCAGCACGTGGCCCAGGTACTCCACTATCCTTTGCTTGATTATGGGTAAAAGTTCGCGATCTCTACCAAGTTGGAGTGCTCTAACATTGTGAACCCTCTGGATCCAGCTAATGTGGAGCATTCTACGGTACCACCACATCTCAAATGCTTTGAGACGCTTCTGTGTGTCATCTTTCAGGGTCCAATTTTCATTTTCTTCAACGATGCTCGGGTGATTTCAATCCAGGTATGAATTTCTTGTTCGCAGTCCCATTCTTCGTTTACGCACCGAGATGACGCTTCTGTGTGTCATCTTTCAGGGTCCAATTTTCATTTTCTTCAACGATGCTCGGGTGATTTCAATCCAGGTATGAATTTCTTGTTTCGCAGTCCCATTCTTCGTTTACGCACCGAGATATTTGTACTGCCGGACTCACTCTAAATCAGTGGCGTAGCGTGCCTTGGCGGGGCCCCGTATAAAAATTTGTTTGGGAGCTCTTAGGAAGGGTAAAGATTTCTCACAAAAGAAAAAAAAATGTTTGCATAAAATTAAAAGAAATATTTATTCATCATAATTATCTATCTGTCACTTTTACCAAAAATTTTACAAACAATTCAAATTAAATATACACTCTCCTTGCCTTTTTTTCGGCAAACTGGTTTATTAAATCATTTATAGCTGATGATGACTCTATGGACAATAGTGACAGGTCTGACAGGCGTTCATGTCCCATCGAAGTTCTTAGGTAATTTTTTATCAGTTTTAATTTTGAAAAACTTTTTTCAGCAGTTGCAGTTGTAGCTGGAAGGGTCAAGAATAAAAAGCATTCTGTTATTACCCCCGGAAAACTAGATGCAAGACTATTGAATTTTATCTGCAATAATTCAATGAGTTCCTTAATGGAATGAATTTTTTGAATTTCAGATTTTAAGCATGTTTTTAGAGCCTTTAATTCAGCTTTACTCAACCTTTTTTCTTCTTGGGCCAAATATGAGCGAGTGCTACATCAGACGGGCCGCAATAACCTATAATAAATACAAACGGAGCTGCCATGGAATTCACCGACCTGAGTCGGGCCCATCATAATACTAATTTTTTTACACTTCTGGGGGGTGAGCAGTGGATTCCGGACTTACGAACCGGCTGTGGTAGGTTTAGGACAGCTGTCTTGCCACATGTGAGCGTTCACCTTGCCACCCATTCACTCCCCCTTCGAAGCCATAGAATTTGGGATGCGCAAATCGCAGTTTTAGATAATTTTTCTAAGAAAGAGTTGATTACTTTTCTGGAAAGGCCAAGATCTTTAAAGAGGTGAAATAGAGATTTAGCTGGCAGGCCACGAGCGCCAACTTCCACCGCGTGAAGGTGAACAGTGAAGCCGTTCCGGGTTACGGCATTTGCAAGATCATGGTATTTCTTTAATTTGTACTCGTGGTCTTTTGGAATATTTGATTCCCATGGAACAGTTAATTCTACAATAAGAGCCACCTTCCGAGATAGAGAGTAAAGAGTTATATCTGGACGGAGGGCTGTGCATCCGAGACTTTCAGGGAATTTATACTGCTTAGAGACCGAATCAACCTCCAGAATCCAATCTGTAGCTTTCTCGATTATTGAGAAAGGTTTTGTAGTTACAATAAAACCACAAAAGACGTTAATAAAACTCAACTTTTAAACGTTATCATTTATTTAAAACTAATGAGATTGTTGTCATTGCCTACTTTTGTCAATTTTATCTAGATCCGGCTTATTCTTCTTCTTCTTTTTTGTTTGATGGCTCCACCCAAAGAGGGTGATTTGCCGTACATAGTAAAATTATTGGCCAAGTGTGCCGTTGAAATAGCAGGAAACATTTTTGTGTTAGTGGACGTCACTGAAACAATTAACCCTTCAGGCCTCGGCCCCTCAGCCGATTGACAAGTTGATGTCCCAAAAAATTTTAGTAAAATATAGTAAAAAAATTGAATTATGACACTGTCTCACCAAAACATTAATTACTGCCAAATCACTGTATCCATAATTAAAATAAAAATATTAATATAATAAAACATAATAAAATCGAACAAATTAAATTAAAATAAAATTAAAACGGGGCCGCCGCGCTGAATCGTGTTTTGGCCGATATTGGCCAATCGGGGCTCTAGGGGTTAAGACATCACTCCGTCGGGAACACAAAATCGAATAATAATAGATATAGTGAAATACATATATACGTTTAACACACAAACACTCTATGGAGGAACATTCATTAATTATTATTAAAGGGACATACTGTTGAGTTTAATAAATTTACAGATGATTTTGTAGACATTGGGGGTGTTGAGAGATAATAAAAAGTCTATACTAATAGGGAGCTGAATTTTGAGATTTAAGAGGTCCGAAATGAAGTTTGGATCGTTATTAACAATGGGACAATTAAAGAAGAGATGGTCCAGAGTGCAAAACGCATGGCCGCAGTCGCTTTGAGGAGAAGGGAGGACATGTATTCGGTTGAGGTGAGCGGGAGTGCAGCAATGACCGATGCGCATCCTGCAGAAGGTGGAGATTTCCTTACGGGTCAAAGGTAGGTGGTGGAACCAGGGTTTGGTCCTTATTTCTGTTTGGATTTGAGAGTATCTCTTACCTTTGACCAATGAGGACTCTTGCCACCTCCGAGCCCATTTGTTAGTGGATCCGGCTTATAATTGCTACATGCTACTTTCAACACGTCATCAAGGTGTGAATCAGTAAGCCGACATCTGTAGGAATTTTTTGCATATTTTATTTTAGAATAAGACGATTCACAGAGGTAAATTTATGCAAACAACGTCAACAGCAAGTGTGCACAATTTTTCAAGGTTTCATAATTAACGGGTACTAATTTTCAAAATTCTTCATATTCTTTTACTTCTCTTTTCTCTTTAAAAATTGCTTCCAGATTTGTGTCGTTTTTAAATTCAATAAATTCATCCAATAATTTTGCGCTCTCAAATCCAAATGCAGTCAGTTGAGTGGCTAAATAGCCACTCAACTGACTGACTAGTCGAAAATTCGACTAGTAATTCTGCGCTTGAATTCCTGAAATCTGCGCTTGAATTCCTTGCTTAAGGAATCTAAGTAATTAGAAATTAATAGGTACATAGTTTTCTAGGGAAACATCAATGCCATCTTGTTGAGCCTTTACCATTGTTGGAAAGTTGTGCATTTTTTATTTTGTACTTCTTCTATATACAAGTCCAGTTTATCTTCGAAAGCAAATACTTTACTTGTCATCTGAGAAATAATTTTATTTTCTCCCTGTAAACCACGATTGAGTTCACCAAGTTTTTCTGTCACATCGCAAAGAAAAGCTTGTAACAAAAATCCAAATTTGCGTTAACACGTTAAACACCACCAACTGTCATTTTCAAGTTCACTCCAAACTTATTTTGTTGCAAAATAATTTCATGTCGCAAAGAGTAAAACCGTTCCAGGACTTTTCCTCTACTGGGCCATTGCACCGCGGTATGCAAAAGAACATCGCCGTAATTACTATTCATTTCTTCCAAAAGACTCTTGAATTTCCTGTGGTTCAATTCTCGTGCTCGAATATAATTCACTGTATTTATGACAGTTTTCATCAGGGCTTCTACTTCAGGCACGAACATACGTGCTGCAAGGTTTTCCTGGTGAATGATACAGTGAATGGATAATAAGTTTTTTAAATATTTTTTTTTGCGGCGACGTGACGATGGAACGATAGAGCGGATATAATAGCAACATTTCTGTGGTGAGGCTTCGGGCCGCAAAGAAAAGGTCGGCGGGCCGCAGGTTGAGTATGGCTGCTTTAATTGGTCATAAAGAATAACTGAGATGTCTTTACTGTATTTAGTCGACAGTTTTCCGGAAGCGTTTAATATCGCTTCGTTTGAAGAAGACAGGAGTTTCCCCGGTTGTAATATTTCGAACATACTACTCAGGTCGCCAGGTCAAGTCAGGTCAGGTTGGGGGCCCATGTGGGCCGGGGGCCCCGTATAATTGATACGGCAGATACGGCGGTAGCTACACCCCTGCTCTAAATCCAAACCTATTTGTTTATATTTCACTTAAATAATCAAATTAAATCTACGTTATGCATTTTAAACTAAAAGTACGGACATAAGACCGTATAAAATAATCAGACAATAAGGCTCTACTTTTTTAAGTAATTTAAATGGGCACAATATTTGAAAAATCATGGCCCTCAAATCCGGCCAGATTATAGAAAGGGTGGCCTATCAGCATCTCCTTGATGTTTTTTTTTAATTATATGTCCTCCAGCTGTTTAAATTTTGTAGGGAGTAGATTATAGAATTTAATGCTAAGGTACAAGTAGCTTTTCTGTACTTTTGCCAGTCGTATTCGGGGTACGCATAAAAGGGAGCTACCGCGGGTATGATGCAAATAAATGTCTGCATTATTTGCAGTTTCTGCGAGGTGCTGTCTAGCATACATTAAACACTGGTATATGAACGCCGAATACATAGTAATTACCCTTGCTTTGCTGAAATATTCTTTGCATGAGGTCCTAGTCGTTACCTGATACATGCTGCGCAGTATATGCTGTGTATCGTGACATTTCAAAAATAGCAACACACACACTATACCTACACACCCTCACATCTCTAACATTATAGTTACCTATATGTAAGCAAGGTGTTTGTTTATTCACTTCTTGTATCTTTGTATTATGTGTGAAAACTTTAAATTGGCCTTCAATACTTATTTTTCAATGTGTACCTATATATATAGTCAACTATAATACGGGCCAAAGGAACGGCAATAAGTTCCGGTGAGGCAATAAATCATTAGGCCTGCCCAGCCCCTTTTACTACCTGCTTGTAGGGATGCGTGTCAGTTTTGGTTAACCCAAGTCTCGTCGTGGTTATTTGAGGTTAATAGGGGGAGTCTTGGCTGTCCTTAGGATGCTGGCACCAGGCTGACACCTGTATGCTGGAATCAGGCTTCCTCCAGAATTCCGGTACCATGCTGACACCAGGACGCTGGCACCACGAAGCTGCCCCCAGGTTAGCGCTAGGATGTTGGTACTGGTGTTACACCAGTTCTGTTCAGGGTTGGTCACACTCACGGGTCAACACCCATCCGGCGGCCTCCTCGCATGAAGTGCGAGCCCGGGCAGGACTCTGGCCTTTAGGACTAGTTTCCCCTAGGAATCAACCTTCTGGCGCTCCTGGACGATCTGCGCACCGTGAGGCGTAAGCCAATCGATTGTGCACTCTGACTAACAGTCGGGGGAGTCTGGAAGCAGTACTGTTTCCTATAGAGCGGGTGTGGTTGCGGACCTTACGGCGACTGCTTTTGAAACGACCATCGGCTACCCGAACCTGGGTGAACAGCCGGGCAAAGGATGCCGTGGTCCGCGATAGATTCGGTTTACACCGTTTCACCACTTCGTAAAGTAGAGGACTGCGCAAGCAACCTCGAACTCGTAACCAATCGAGAGACTGGAGTAATCTGGTCGCAATTGGAAGTAAGGGCGTGAGTGTAAGCCCGCTGCGTAACACTCCTGGCTAGCTCGCGGTTAAGGCGTTGGCCTCTTACGGGCATGTGGCTGAGCTTGACGGTGGACTGTTTTGTCTAAGTCTTCTGCGCTCACTCCAGGGAGATAGAACGACTAATCGTTAAAACTCCTAAGGTGACGAGTTCGCCCGTTGTAGTTGACAACTCTAGTTGTTAGAGTCGTTAACACCAGAATGCTAGCACTGGGCTGACACCAGGATACCGGTACCGATCCCCACCAGGATGCTGGTACCAGGCTGCCTCTGGGGGGGGGAAAGAAAGGGAATGCGGGGAGATTAGGGCGTGTGGGGTGTTTGCCGGCGGAAGGGGGTTTTACCGAAGGGGTGGGGGCATTGGGTGGGGTGGTGTTATCCGGGGGGGGGGGGGGGAATAAACGCTCCGCTTAGCCGAGAAACGAACCGCGCCGCCGAACGAACCCAACTAGGTTCTTCCGTGGGCCGAGAGAGGGCAGTCATCGATTTTATTTATGAAATGAATATTCAGATGAAATCAATCCATGGCTACTTGCCATAAAAGTCTTGGGGTGACAGAATCGATTTTTTTATTGTTTGAACTACCGCTGCCAAGTATATTTTATGTCATACTACGAAAAATTCCGAATGAATTTGTCGCTTTTATGAATGACTGATAGTCAACGGAAACCGTTACCGATCAGTATCCGTCGCATTTAGAAAACGGGCCATAATTGATTTGCAATGGAAATCACTAATAATATAAATACTTACTAAATGAAGAGGAAGTCTATCAACTAAAATATATGGCCATACTTTTGCCGTGTTAAATGAAGAATACCCAGTATTTATTTGACAGTATGTAATAACTGTTTATTTTTACGTTTCAGAACCTCCCGTTTGGTATCACCAATCGCTACACGCTTACTGCCTGGTTCACGCTGTACTGTGCATCGGCCATGTCTATCCCGTTCTCTATCGTTCGTTTCCAGATGAAGAAAGCATAGACGAATTATTTAAATTTAATACTTTTAATGTACTGGTATAATTTTTTCACCCAAACCGCCAAGCTCTAGTTGTTGCTGATTTTTGAAATGGTAAATAAATATATCTAGAAGAGTAATATTTTCTTTTCCTATAGCATAGATACAAACGGAGCTGCCATGGAATTTCACCGACCACCGGTATCGGGCCCATTATAATATTATTATTATACTTCTGGGAGGTGAGCCGTGTACTCCGGTTTAACCACTGGCTCTGGTAGGTTTAGGACAGCTGTCTTTCCACATGTGAGCGTCCACCTTACCACCCATTCACTCCCCCTTCGAAGCCATAGGATTTGAGATGTGAAAATCGCTGTTTTAGATATTTTTTTAGAAAAGAGTTGATTATTTTCCTGGAGAGACTAAGATCTTTGATGAGATGTAACAGAGATTTGGCTGGCAAGCCGTTCTGGGTGACGGCAATTGCGTGATCATGGTATTTATTCAATTTGTACTCGAGGTATTTTGGGATATTTGATTCCCATTGAACAGTCAATTCTACAATAAGGGCCATCATCCGAGATAGAGAGTAAAGAGTTATATATGGACGCAGGGCTGTGAATCCGAGACTTTCAGGGAATTAATACTGCTTCAAAATCGAATCGACCTTAAGAATCCAATATGAAGCTCTCGATTATTGAGAAAGGTTTAGTAGTGTAATGGCTTTTGCATTTAGATCCATCCTGTACAAACTATATTGGGGGTTTCGAGGGTACTGTCAGACCCTTAATGGCACTAGCCACTGAGAGGCTAATTACCTCGCGAATAATAGCAAGGACTTTGCTGTGGCGGTAAATGTACCGTTATTGATCCAAGGCCACCTTGCAGCCAGCTAAAATATGTCTAGCTGTGCAAGGGGTGTTGCTACAAAGGGGACATGAACTATCCTCGGCGTAGCTCCAACGAACGAGGTTACTGGGGTCTAGAAGAGTACGCTGGAATGCATTTAAATAAAATACTATCGATTACAAAACATGTTAGATTGCCCAAGGGCTTACTTTGATATGGAAACCAGTATTTAAAATAAATAACAATCGTCGTTTTCATCGACTTTAAATCCGCCTTCGATTGCATTGATTGGAACAGCTGATGGAGTGCCTTGGAGACAGAACACGTACCACCAAAAATCATTAAACTTCTCCAATCATCGTACGATGGCTTAAACAGCAGCGCTCGAATCCGTAACGATTTGTCTGAGGAATTCCCGATTCAAACTGGTGTTCGACAAGGAGACGTCGTATCGCCACTACTTTTTAACGTAGTGATCGACGCGATTATGCGGAGAGCATTCGACGGTCGACGGGGAGTTAGATACGACGAATCAAACTTCATAACCGATTTGATGTTCGCCGATGATAGCGCCGTTTTCGCCGACACTGATGCCGAAGCAACGGACATTTTATACGACATATCCGGAATTGCTCAATCATATGGATTGAAAATCAATGCGGATAAGACCAAAGTGCTCACTACGGATGGTTTGAAGGCCAGCGTTTACCTCGATGGAACCCAAATCGAACAGGTCCCACAATTCAAGTATTTAGGATCGTTGGTTACGGAAAAGAAAGTGGCATCGATGGCCGATGTCCATAGCCGGATCGGTCAGGCAACAGCAACATTCGCCTCGCTCAAGTGGTGCATATGGAAGCAAACGAATATTACCATTAAAACCAAAGTACGACTATACCGAACGTTGGTTCTTCCCATTCTTCTTTATGGATCGGAAACGTGGACGTTACTACAATCGGACCTCAACAAGTTCGAAGTCTTCCAAATGCGATGCTTGAGGCAGATTCTCGGTGTCTCACTCCGCGACCGAATTCGAAACGAGACCATTAGAGAGAGATGCGATCTAGTTACAACGATCGAAGAAGAAGTACAAAAACGTCGACTACGATGGTTTGGCCATGTTTGCCGAATGAACGATAATCGCTTGCCACTTCTTTGATGCGACCGTCCGACAGAATGGAGAATTCAGCGATCGGCACCGAAGAAGGCAGAGGCAGCGCAAGCGACTTTGGACCCGTTGGGAGGTCGCAGGAATCCTGATCGTTAAATTCAGACAGAGATATCCTTCCAAAACTGGTACGCAGGGGGCGAGGTGGCCGGCTGGGTTACCTTCCCGGTGCCTAGCCCTAAGGCTTAGGACTCTGACGGGCATATTGGCTTTGTTGAATGGTATGTTTGTATATTCTCCAAGTACAACCTTAATCTCCGGGACACGAAAATGTACAGGTTCTGCCAAGAGGCAGAGGAGACTCTCCTGCACCGTATGCGCGAGTGTGGCCCGCCGATGCGTAAAAGATACACCGACTTTTGTGGTCCATACCTCCAACCTGAGGAGGTAAAACAGTCTGGCGCCAAAAGCCTGTTGCGGTTCCTAAATGACACGAGGCTTAGCGCAGAACTATAGCAGGTGGCGAACACAATAGATCAACAATGGACGCAGTGTTGGCATGTGTTAAATGTCATGTGTCAACAATGGACGCAACAATGGCATGTGTCAAATGTGTCAAGTAGTGTGAACGTGTCTTGTAAAGTTTAGCTAAAAAACCAGAAAAATAGTTAAGCTTTTGTCTCAAAAACCATACTATCCTGTAACGGACCACTGACTTTAACTGTGGAAGTGTTAAGAACAGTATAAACAACATTTTTTTGTGAAGAAAAGTGAATAAATAGTGGACCTAAAACGAAATAATCAAAACTACCTCCATTCTAGTGTCAGTACTACTAGAGCTGTGTAAACGTAACTGACAATCAAGTAGTCGTTAAAAGTAGCAGATACTTAGTTTTACTAATCCAGATACAAACTAGTGGAAAAAAATTATATATCTAACAAAATGGCAATCTGTACGATTTGCAAAAACACGAAACCGAACACCATAAAGTGCGATCAATGCAAGCTGGATATCTGTAATGTCTGCAGTAATCTCACATCTACCGAACTGAGGTGCCTCGAGCTGAATTCCAGGGAGCTGACTTATCTATGTAGGATGTGTAAAGAGGGGCTAAAGGAACTCCCTGTTCTACGGAAGCTGGTCGAGGAATTGACCGATGAAGTCAAAAAACTTAAAAATAAAACCCCAGCAGAAAATTGCGAACAAATCATTGCTGAAATATCTGAAAGGAAACGTAGAGCAAAGAATATCATCGTGTTTAATGTCCCAGAGTCTACTTCTGACGATGCTAGGAGCCGGAAAGAACACGATAGGAAAGAGACACAAAATATTTTCTCTACCATCACTGGCTGTGCTATGGATCTTGCCTCTGTATTCCGTTTGGGCAAACGAACAGATTCTAAGCTGCGGCCACTAAAAGTATTATTAAAATCTAGAGAAGATGCCATCAATGTTTTAAAAAATAAGGCCAAGAGTAAAGCACCTATCGAGATGAAAGCCGATCTCACACCTAATCAAAACGAACATCTTAAGAAACTGCAACAGGAACTAAGCAAGCGAATCAATAATGGTGAAAAAGATATAACTATCAAATATCTACATGGATATCCGCAGATAATAAAGATTCCAAAAAACCAGTAGCTGGCCAAAGAATCTTCGACCTCCCCATACTGTACTCGAACCTGGCATCCCTACCGGCAAAATTTGACTCTCTTTTGATGGAAGTGAAACTCAACAACCCAGCTTTCGTTATAATAACTGAGACCTTCCTAAATTACTCGATTCCCGACTCTCTAGTCCACATTCCAGGATTCACGCTTTACAGAAAAGACCGTAGCAATGGCACCAAATATGGTGGAGTGGCTATTTATGTTGCTGACGTTTACCAAAACTCACCAATTACGGCAACACTCGAAAAATCATTTAAAAGCAGCGAAACGGAAGCACTTTGGCTTAACATAGAGTGCAGCAAAGTCAGGTTTCTCCTTGCGGGCATCTACCGTCCGCCATTATATGGTATTCAAGCAAGTGACAAAATCCTCGTGGAGAACTTAAAAGTGGCCTCTGAGCTAAACACGGTCGTTGCATTTGGCGACTTTAATTTACCAAATATCAAATGGGATGAATTGAACCAATCAGCTTGCACTGAGGTAGAAAAACTGTTTATGGAAATGTATGCAGACACTTCTCTAACACAACTTGTTAATCAGCCCACAAGATACAGAAACAAGCAAATCTCTCTACTTGACTTGATCTTATGCAACGACCAAGGCCTTATTACAGATGTCAAATACATGTCACATATTGGAAAAAGCGACCATATTGCGATTATGGCCAACCTACAAGCTGAGACTAACTTTGCTAAACCAGTAGAAAGCAGAGAGCCAAGACGATGTTTTTGGAAAGCAAATTTTGAAGTCATCAGAAAATCTCTTGAGTTGGAGGAGCATCTAATGGATCTTAGCCATCCTTCACATCCTAACATCGGCACTAATGACAACTGGGAAAACCTCAAAATGGCAGTAAAAAGCACTCTGGATAAATACACACCACCATCATTAAATAAAAAACGCCCCAAGGAAATTAACAAACCCTGGATTAGCAGAGATATCCATAATTTATCAAGAGAAAAAAGGAAACTTTGGGATATCTACAAAATTAAAAAAGATGATTCTTCTTACCGGCAATATCGAATAATTAACAACCGACTTGTCTCAGAAATCAGAAGATCCAGAGAAAACTTCGAAAGAAACCTCGTCAACAATGGAGCTAAATCATTCTATGGATATATCAAGATGCAACTTCAATCCAAAGCTTCTACTCCACTAGAACTCTACAACAGCACAACTGACTCCAACACAAGCAACCCTCTTGATATTGCGGAAATTTTTGCTAAGCAGTTTAATAATGCCTACGTTTACGAACCTGATGGACCTTTACCACCTCTAACTAACCTGACCAGGGTTAACAATTGTTTTGATGATGTTCATATTAGTACAGATTTAGTGGAAAAAACCTTAAAAATGCTAAACGTCGAATCCGCCATGGGTCCAGACAACTTACCGGCTTTACTCTGGAGGGAATGTGCAAGTCAGTTGAGTAAACCGCTAGCTGTAATTATGCAGCAATCAATCACATCAGGGAAATTACCTGCAGACTGGAAACACGCAATTGTAACCCCCATCTGTAAAAAAGGAGATAAGCGCACTGCTTCCAATTACCGTCCCATCAGCTTAACTTGCATTGCTTGCAAATCCATGGAAAGAATCATTGCAGCAAAATTACGCGAATTTATATCGCAAAACAAAATTGTCCCAAATGAACAGCATGGTTTCATTCCCGGGCGCTCCACTGTCACCAACTTACTTCTTTGTCTCAACCGCTGGACTGAGAACTGGGATGGGGGTATACTGACAGATGTTATATATCTCGACTTCGAAAAGGCCTTCGACAGAGTTCCTGTAAGAAGACTTTTGCAAAAACTTGAACATCTCGGAATTCGAGGAAAAATTTTGAGTTGGATATCAGACTTCTTAACTGGTCGCACCTTCCAAGTGAAAGTAGGCGACTTTAAATCTGAACATTTCACTGTATCCAGTGGTGTACCCCAAGGGTCAGTGCTGGGTCCAGTTTTGTTCACCTTGTATATTACGGATCTTCAAGCCTCAATCACATCGCAGAGCAGCTACTTTGCCGATGACACAAAATTCTTCGCCAATCCTATTCTATGCAGTGGACAGCTTCAGCAAGATCTTGACAAGATCAAAGCGTGGACGGAAGATTGGTTGCTTACCTTAAACGTTGAGAAATGTGTAGTGCTTCATATCGGGAAAAGCAACCCCAACAAACAATATTATCTGGCAAACGCCCAACTAGAAGCAGTCAAGCAACAAAAAGATCTTGGAATAACAATTACTGATGATCTCAAATGGGAGAAACACATAATTGCAATTGCTAAAAGAGCCAACTCTATTCTCTATCTAATAAGGAAGGCTTTCCAACATCTATCGATAGAGATTTTTATAAAGATCTACAAGGCATATGTGAGACCTATTCTTGAGTATGGCTATCAGATCTGGAACCCTTACTTTTGCAAAGATGTAGATATCCTGGAAAAGGTTCAGCGAAGGGCAACCAAAATGCCAGTGGGCCTGAAGAATAGGAATTATGAAGATCGCTTGAAATTACTTGGAATTACTACACTCAAACAAAGAAGACAAAGAGGGGACCTGATTGAGACATATACAATTCTAACACATTATTACGATGTACCTGCACTGAAGAATATTTACAAATTCAACGTCAACACAAATCTTCGAGGTCACAACAAAAAACTCAACCGTACAAAATTTAAATCTAATCCTCTAAGAACGTTCTGCCAAATAGGGTGGTGGACATGTGGAATAAACTACCATTTGAAGTGATTAGTGCAATCTCTGTCAATCAATTTAAAAACAGACTCGATTTGTACCTAAAAACTTGTTAATATTGTTTATATTATATTGTTAATATTGTTTAGCGGAGCAGCAGAGCTGCCTGTCCAGAATAAATAATAATAATAATAGTGTTACGTCTAGGCTCATATAGACCTTAGAAAAGCCCCACATTTTTTTTAAAAAATCATCTCAAAGTCTTCTCTGTTCAATGCACGGGAGACAGAACGATCATTATCGTTAAAACTTCCTGGGGTGATAGGTTAGCCCGTTGTAGTCGACACCTTAAACTATGGCATAGAGCATTCTAATACCCTATAATCAATGATCTTACTTACAACGGCTATAATATACATACAAAACAGATTTAAACTGTACAAATGGTTCGCCCTCTGGTGAGAGAAATTGGAAACCGTCACGCGCCTGTCATCTAACCATAAATAAAATACAATAAGAAGCAGAGGACCTACTTCAGACCAAATTGAGTCGTTCGCCGTTATCATTTTTCTCTAAGACTTGGTTGATGGGCCGGGAAAGTAATAACAAATTCTAAAATAATTTTTGAACATCTTTATAATTCATTATTATTATAATTCATATAATTCATTATCATACATCGAGTTTATCATATACAGGATACGGTAGGTACATATACCTATTCCAAAAATTGACATGCGAGTATAGGTTGCCTTATATTATACCTAGAAACTACAAATAAATAGTTGTCGTAGTAAGAAGAGCACCATATTCATAAAGCTAATCTACAATATTGTGGAACTTTTCCCCCAGTGACACAACCATACAAAAACGTCAGACTTTTTCTCTCATAAATTTTGGATATTATGGGTAAAGCCAACATTTTTGTCACTTTTTTTTCCGTCTGGCGTCACACAAAGAAATATTAATTTATTTTATTTATTTATTTAAGAATTAATTACTATAAAACATTGATTTGCTTACAAAAATAACAGGAACCGAATGGCAAAACCTTTTAACCTTTTGCTTATTTGATTCTGTCACCCAACTGGGACTAGCCCGTTCTAGGGTGGACAGGACACTAATATTATAATCAAGTTTGCTTGAGCTTGATTGCTTACAAATGTACAAGTTTTAGTAAAAAGCTAATAACACTAAATTGCCCTAAACTGTGGCCTTAAAAAAAATAAATAATAATAAAAAATATTTAAAGATAATATAATAAATAAAATGCAATTCCATTATATAATCGGCAATAATATAAAATTCGATTAAATAATATAAATCAAATTATATGTGAGAAAAGAAAGAAACAGTCATTAATATTTAATATATGTTAGGTAATATAGGATTTAATATAAAAATATCTAGTCAAAAAAGTACAATTCATTGTCAAAATAATATATATAACAACAAAGTCAAATAATTTTTGGTAGTTAGTTCAATGTTAAAATATATTCAACATACATGTTTAAAAATATATTTAAATTTGTGCACCTAAGTTTTATTAAACTATTATTTCTAACATTTGATGTATGGTTAGTCTGTCATGATTCGATAACCATTTCTTTAATTTATTTTTGAATTCCCTTAATGTCATTTTCATTTTTATTTCCATATTGATCAGATTGTAAAATCTCGGCGCAATGCAAGAGTAATGTCTTTGTCCAAATGATGTTTTCATTTGGAACACCGGAAGCATTAGAACTGAGGCAAGAAATGTGATTGATTATAAAATATTATTACAATTACATATGATATTACAATAAAATATGAGGCGCCTTTTATTTTCTCATAGAGGTTGATGAAAAGTAGAGTGTATCACTCGGGCGCAAAATATTTTTGGCTCGGGCGCTTTTTTGAATCCCTCGCTTCGTTTAGGATTCTACCTCGCAACGCTCGGGATTCTACTCTAGAATCCCTCACTTCGCTCTGGATTCAAAAAAGCGCCCGAGCCAAAAATATTTTGCGCCCGAGTGATACAATCTACTATTTTATGACGTCAACAAAAAAACAAAATAAAAGTGTCAAAAATTTTGGCTTTACCCTTATAATGAAATTGATCGGCTGGGCACTAATAAACTTAAACAATACAGATACATAGACACAGATATAATAATGATACAGTTCTTTTTGCTGATAATACACTTAGGTAGCCAGCAATACGAGGATCGATTGATGAAGTACCCGAAACCACCAACAGATGTTATGAATGGTTGAAAATTTTGTCATTTTTACACGACTGCCCAAAAAAGGAGTGTAAAGGGACGAACACACTATCGGACGCGTCCGCTGCCGCGGCTTGTGGACGCGACTGAACAGTATGCACAGTCGTTTGGGACGTGGCTTGCCAGATCTCTATCGGACGTCCGAAGCCTCAAGGTCGCGTCCGCGACTGACGTCCGATAATGTGCACGGCTCAATAGAAATTCATTACACAGATACCTATTTAGTCGCGCCCATAAACCGAGGCTGATGGACGCATCCGATAGTGTGTTCGCCCCTTCATGCTTTCAGGTCTCATGTCTGTATGTATGTAAATGTTGCCCATTTCTTTATTGCACTATAAAATCTAAATGCTTGAACCGATTTAGAAGTGTGTGGTATAGTTAGAATCGTTATGCCATCCCGGGTGTCAAAGTGGTAATAAATTAAGATAAAAATATCGCATTTAATATCAAATAAAAGGCATAGATTCTGAAAATATATACAGTCTGGCCATTAACCCTTCGAGTAGCGGCATAATTTCATGGCAGACCGCGGCAATTTATTGGAATTTCTTGCAATATCGCCGCGCTCGACAAAAAGTACTATAACTATGGAACTACTATAGCAATCATAAAAAGAATAACTGTGCAATAATCACATAGAAATTTCCAATATAGAATAATTAAATCTTATTTTGTAAAACTATTAAATATATAATGAATAAATATGAGAAAGTCGAAAAAGTGAAAAAAACTCGGCATTTCTAACTTGTAATTGTCTTACGGAAAAATACGGAACCCTATTTAAAATTTGTAAATATTTTCGTGATCTTTATTAGATTCTCTATCAAAGGTAATATTTCGTTTTTCTTATTTACATACAAAAATATTTAGATATTAGCTCATAAATACCAATAAAAAATTTGATATCTCGAGAAAAAAAAAAGGATATTTGACAATGGAATTTTACAGAAATATCCGCGAAATTATTCTAGCGGCCGATTTTAGGATGCGTTCGAATTAGAAAATAATATTACTGTGCGCTCCGGGAGCAAGCCGCCAATATTGGTCGTTACGTAGTCAACGGTGTTCTGATGTGCAACCAAATTTGGTCGTTAAGTAGCCGAAGGGGAGTAGAAATCAATTCGACGCGGGGGGAAAATATTTTAATGTGGCAACACTAACCCTTGTGACACATGATTTTTTCCCTATTACTTCAGTTCATGAAATTGCGTTCATTTTGTCATTAATTCTCGATATTCATATTCTTTTGCGTTAAAAATGAACAAAACTATTCGAATCGGTGCTAGAGAAGTTTTTTTTCAGTGTATCAAAATGTATTTTGATACACTGAATACATTTTGATACACTGTAATATACATTTTGAGGTTATATTTTGTGACATTTCGTAGGTATAGCTCAACCACAAATTGTTGGCACCTAACTGTCTTAATCGTGGTCAAATTTAATGATTATGAGGCATGGTTGACGTTTTTTCTTTTTCTTGCATGCTCACAATCATTCGAACAACGATTTTACGTGATAGAATCAGTTAAGGTGGCCCTGTACGGACGCCGCAACTGCGACCCGCGCGTGGTCTTGAAAGCTTGCTGTTTCATCTCATCCATTGTTGAAAAGAGAGGGACT
The DNA here is from genome assembly GCA_944548615.1 of Micropterix aruncella. NCBI lineage: Eukaryota > Metazoa > Arthropoda > Insecta > Lepidoptera > Micropterigidae > Micropterix > Micropterix aruncella. The sequence continues at coordinate 4,209,869 of OX155977.1, read as the reverse complement.
GTAGACCGACGAAAGAGATAGCAACGACGAAAGAGATAGAACGACGAGAGAGATAGAACGACGAAAGAGATAGCGCTTTGTAGAACGACGAAAGAGATAGCAAGGTATTCAAACGCAAACAAACCGAATGCTCTTGTAAATTCTTGTTCCAGGAAATAAATGTTTTTGACCAAACCGTTATCATTAGAACCTTCAGATAAACTTATTTTTAATCTTCTTTACATGTACGAGGATTGCCTCGAAATATTTTTTAGTTTTCATTATTTGTAGATTACGGTTTGCCAAACTAAGGTGAAATTGAGGCACAATTTACGCTTTTTAGGGCTAATAACTAGGATTTTGATAGAAATTTCGAAGTTTTGGCACTACATAATCTTAGTTTTAACTTTAGTGATCTCAAATGAACTCAAATCTCAATATTAAAATGCGTATTAACGTCGCAATCGATTACCGTTACGGGCGTTTGTATAGAGAGTCGAGCGGAAAGGGCCCTCTTAAAGAGCAGAAACACTAGTCTAAGGGACAATACACCTTTTGGGAGACGGTACCGAGACATGTCCCTAGACGATTTAGTCTTACTGTTCTCATATTACTATGATGAAATATAAATATTTTTTCCCTAAGACGTAGGGTTTACTCTTACTGGCCAGACTGTAGATATCGATAAGGTTAAATACATTTAATACAAATATTAAATAAAGAAACGTTTTATTGCTTGCGCTCTGAGGGCAACCAACTGCGTGCGGTCAGCATGAGACTATATAAAGCGTAACGAATGGCACGCGATCGTCACGAGATATCTGCACGCAGCTCCGCAATGCCACACTTAGAAAGCCGGGCGAAGGGCCCGGCTCACGTGAAGCCCCGCTAAAGAGCAATTGATGCCCAGCAGTCGATGTCATAGACTTTGGACATCGACTGACTCACAGAATGGGGTAGTTATTTCGAGATGTACCAAACCATTTTTAACCCTTTATAGCTTCATGTGACATTTCTGTAACAAACTACTATTCCCCCTAAAATCCCCCTAAATAAGTCACTAAATTCATTTAGTTCATTTGAATCCGTCTAGCACTACTCTACCCTACCACTTGGTATCGAGCAAAAATCATAGATAGCGTAACTAAGCGACTTATGTGAGTTTAAATGTTGCGCGTTGATGAAAGTGATAAATTAGAACTAAGGCAGGTGTTGAATCACTGATAAAAAAATATAAAAAGTGTATACAATTGTGTGGTTTTCGTGGAAACCTGTAGGTAAGAATATAATTTTATCCATTCAAAATTTCGAAGCAAAAGATGGCAAGTTAGGATGTTCTAACATTTACTGGAACTGACTATGGCAAATTCTTGGTTATTATAACGAAGAGTAAGGAAGGCAAAATATCTCAACGGCAAACAAATGTCTTCAGCAGAGTTTAGACTTTAGATAGGCGAGACCCGCGAGACCTTATGCGAGCTTGGCCTGAAGCCTAACATCAAGAGTCGAAGGTCTTTAGAAGACGAAATTCAAGCCAAAAAACATAAGGGCCCGGCGCAAGATGTTCCTCCATTAGCAGTAAGGCAGGACCAGGTCGGTCATTGGCTGATTTGGGTTAAAAAAGGATACATTGCAAGATTCCCAAATGCACTGACGTTTCACAAACAATTTGCGAAAAATTCAAGTTTTTCCATACAACATAAATGTTTTTTTATACGTTCAACTCAATGTTACAGTAATGTCACATTCCCTTAAATGTCAAATAAATGATTAATAATAAATATTTTTGAATTTCTGAGAAATACGTGTTTTTTTATTTGCCTAAACCTATCTCATTATCTACATTATTTCTTATTTGAAGATCTTGGGCTACAAAGGGTTAATAGGTTCGGATACTTATCAATAAGTCCTCGTACTATCAGCTCTTTCCAAAACTTAATACATCTAATATTATTATATATAAATTGGCACATTGTGACGATTCAGGTTATTTCAATTTATCCTTATTAAATTGAATTGAAAGATCCTATTTAATCAGTCCTCGGAAGTCTCATAAATATCCTTTGCCATGTTGGATTTCGTTGTCCTGGCCGTAAGGAATGAAGTTTGTCTGCGGTATGGCGAAAGCTTGCGGAATGAAGTTGGTCTCCGGCTTGAAGTCTTTTAAAAATGGCTTTTTGTTTTCCGGTATTTCAGGACTCTTTGGAGATGTTTCGTCGGATATTTCTTGAAGCAATACTGAAATATAGAAAGCTTGTTAACCCCTCAGGCCCCGATTGGCCGATATCGGCCACAACTCGATTCAGGGTGACGGCCCCGTTTTAATTTTATTTTAATTTAATTTGTTTGATTTTATTATGTTTTATTATGTTAATATGTTTCATTTTAATTATGGGTACAGTGGTTTGGCAGTAATTAATGTTTTGATGAGACGGTGTCGTAATTAAATTTTTTTACTAATTTTTAGTAAAATTTTTTGGGACAGCAACTTGTCAATTGGCTGAGGGGCCGAGGCCTGAAGGGTTAAGTCAGTTGGCTTTAACCCCTCAAATGTGAGGCGTCCCTTAAGGGATGCCTTGGCAAAATGTATACAAAATGTATATAAATTTATATAAATGTAAATATAAATGTAAATGTGCGCCGCTTTATAGTAATCCGCTCTATAGTAATGCTATAGCTCTATAGTAAACCCCGCTCTATGTAAATGTAAATGTAAATGTAAATATAAATTTATATACATTTTGCCGTAGGCAACCCGAGCTAATCGCCATTCATTTGAGGGGTTAAAAGGTTATGATACGACTTGGTCGGTATGCTAGAAAATGTGACCAAGTACAAACACTTAAAACATCCTATTTATTATGTGCAAGAAAAAACAAGTAGGTCCTGAAAATCACCTTCGTTTTATTTTTTGCCTATACATACATACATCTATACCAGGGGTTGTTCCCAAACTTGTTGACCCCGCGACCCATTTTTAAAATCACAATATTTTGCGACCCAGCGAGAACTGTTTCAGAAAAGTTAGTGAGTGGTTTGATGTAAAAAATAAACAATTCATTTGTAAGTATCATAAGTAAGTCTTTATTTTGTAAGAAATTGTAATGTGCGACAACATAAAAAATAGAAATTAAGAACTACGTTTACATACATACCTACCTACCTATCTACCTACCTACTTTGAAAATCATAGGGTAGGTATTGCGAAATAATTCAGTGTGACGAGTGAGCTTGCTTTCTATTTATCAAAATTACAGCTTCTTCTTCAACTTTAATACGAGATATTTTTAAGCGCAGAGAATTTGACAAATCTAGCTTGTTCCTGTACTTTGTCTTTATACTTGTCATAGCAGAAAGCCTACTTCACATAAATACGACTTTTACTACCTCAGCATAAATGCGCTGATGTGTAGCGTGTAGAGATAGACAGAATTGTGTCAAGTGTTGGCTATTGAATGTACTCTTCAAGTAGGTATCTTCTGACAAGTCAAATAACTCTTCATCGGCATTAGTTGACAGTCTAGTTTCAAGGTTACAAGTTTTATATTCTATTATTTTCGAGAGCTATCTTTATTTTGTTTATTTATTTTTAAGCTATTGCATAGCTTTTATCGCGGGCCTAGGTCAGCGCGGCGACCGAATGAAGAAATTTCTTAACGAAAATTAATGATTTTAAACTCATAATTACGTCCAAACGAGTACTGCTTACGATTCGAAAAAAATATATGTTAAACAAGAACATTTTCCTAATATTCATAGCTTTGAATATTTTAGATTTTGTTTATATTACATAGTGTAATTAATTTGTGAAATTAGGTCTAACCGAACACAAAAACGACTACTACGCAAATACTATCAGGCGTATTATTATGAAACCTGCACCATTTTAAACATAATTTAATTATCTATCTTTCTATCTACGAGTTTTTTTAGAATAATCCGTTTTTTTTTGCTTTATCGAATAAAAAATTCGTGCACGGCGCTCTATCGGAAGACGTTTAAATTATTCCGAATCATTTGCTTTCGTAGCCGCAAATGATTCGGAATAATTTCAACGTTTTCCGATAGAGCGCAGTTATCTGAATTCAGAAAAAATAAAATAAATAAAATAAATAAATAATTATAATTGCATAAGTTGTGAAAAATGCTATGCAATAGCTTTACCGCGGCAGTCCCCGAGTGCCACACGTATTTTTTATTTTATTATATTGTCTGTAGGTATCCTAAATGCACTTAGACTCCTCAATCTATCTCGTCGTCTATCTACCATATTATATCCTACGTCCATACGTTGTGTTCGCGACCCACCTGGAATCGGCTCACACACTTTGGGAACCGCTGATCTATACTAATATTATAAAGAAGTAATGTTTGTAAGTTTGTATGTAGGGGGTAATCTCCAAAACTACTCACTCGATTTCAAAAATACTTTCGCTAATAAAAGCTATATTATCGATGAGTGCTATAGCCCTTGGAGTAAATGGGTATTTTCATGTATGCATCTGCAGGATTTTCGGCGACATCGATGGTGCTCGACTTAAAGTACTATAACTACGAAACTACTACACCAATCATAAAAAGAACAACTGCACAATGATTGCATTGAAATTTCGAATATAGAATATTGAAATATCATTTTGTAAAACAATTAGATAATTATGAATAAATATGAGAACGTCAAAGAAGTGAAAAAAACGCGCGACCAGATTTGGTCGACTCGTACTCAACGGATAATTGTTTCGCGACCAGATTTGGTTGACTCATACTCAACGGGATGGGCTATATTTTATTGTGATAAATATTGGTTTTCAAAACGAAATCATGATATTTGTAAATCAAGTCGGAGAAAATGAGCTGGTGAGTTGCTTTATCGGCGTGCGCTGACGAAACAGTTTGATATATGTGAAAACAATATATTACAAAAACATCAGCCTCAGAGAGATCTATAAAAAAGATGACCACAGCATATAGCCAACTTTTATATTTAAACTGCTTTTATGTTTTAAAAAATAACAAAAACAAGTAGGCAGTGTTTGTTGAAGATATTAGCAATAAAATAAGAACCACACTCATAATTTCATCACAAGTGAAAAGTTTAACCGCCCAACAAAGTGGGCATGGGTCAGCTAGTTCTTAAATAAATAAATAAATTGTAATATATACCCTACTGGTCGTCGCGGTGCTCTCTGCTAGACAATAAAGGGGCCATCCACACCTTACGTAATCACCGAGGGGGAAGGGGGTTGGAGCTGAGGCTTACGCTTATTAACGTGGGTGGGGGAGTGCCCATCCTGATTACAAAATCAAATTTGGTCACCGCATGGCATATTTTTTGGTCTAAACCTGCACAGAAGAAGCGCAGTGCCGCGACGATAATACCCCTTCGCATGATGTGCGCTTGTCTACGATTGAGTCGCGCGGGCCTGTTCCTGCGCAAGCCGGTGGCTGCACGCTGGCAAGCCGGTGGCCGCTCTGCGTCGCAGCGGCACGGCTGCAACTCTGGACTAGCGCGCCACTACACGCTCCAACTCCATCGCGGAAAGATTTACGTGCTCGTGTGGCCCATCAACTATGGCGGGTTTACACATGGAGTTACTCAGTAGGTACATACGCCAAAGCGTTTTCACACGTCTATTATTGTTATAGATTAAAAATGCACATTATTTGTGCATTTTTAAATGCATTCCAAAATATTTTTTTCTCTTTAAAACCGTCTTTACAGGTTTAAATAAACCATTTTAAAAACATTTTTAAACAGCTTTTAATTAATAAACCACTGCAGTCTGAAGATTGGGAGGTATAAAATAAAGAGCTTGAGATTTTGTAATTACTTTGAATTAATAAAATACATTTCCCGGCAGCTCCGTAACATCCCTTGCGGGACCAAACGTCGGCTCCCTCCATTTACATAGCATCCCTTACGGGACGGAGCGCTCGTCGTTGCGAAAAATGCACTATTTTGTAATATTTATTCATTATTATCTTAATTGTTTTACGAGATAAAGTTATAATGTTTTATATTTCAAATTTCAATGCGGTCATTTTACAGTTATTCCTTTTATGATCCTTATAGTGGTTTATAACTTATGATCATTTTCCTCAAGGCCTTTGACTCTCGCCGATTTCACCCGCCAAACTGACAAAACAAACGGGATGGCCGAATTTTTTAACTTCGCGATGTGAAGGGTTAAAAGCATTCTAAAATTTAATTTTCCACTTAGTCTTTACAAACACTTTACAAACGCTGGGTTCACAATTCTTCACATTTTCCGCAAATTCGGTTGATTACATAATCTGGGGGGGGAGGGGGGGGGGGGGGGGGGCAGGCCGCTGATTACATCTGTTGACACGGGGGGGGGGGGGGGGGTCTTAGATTCCAAAAACGTGATTAAGTAATATGTGAATGGCCCCAAACGAGGCAATAACGACCGAGCTTAGGCGGTACACCCTAATATTTGTCTCTTCAGTGGCCTGGAGAGACAAATACTCTCCAAAAGTTCTGGTGCAGAAGGCAACGGGAAACCCCGCCTTATTTCCCCAATACTCAGCTTTATATGGATAGGACAAAAAGAAGTATGCAGAGCTGACTCTCAACCTTCACTAGTTGGAGAGGCACCCAAAGAAGAAGAATATTTACCTGACTGATGGAAAAGCGCCTGCACTGGATTATTCACTTTTGAAAAATTTGTCTCCTGCGTAAACTCGATGACCCAAGCCTGGTTATCGGAGTACTCATTGCATTTTCGTGTCTATCGGAACAAGAAAAAAATATTTTAAAACTTGTACTTAGCTGTTAAAAACTGTTGTACTTAGCTGACAAAATTTTAACAAAAAATAAATAAACGGACTACATTTTTTTATAAGTGCAGCAGCCACATCATAGTGAAATGTAAAACAGGCTATTATAATTGAATGCGTATACAAAATTTCATCTGTGCTGTTGACCGTTGAGGAGTTCCCTCGTTGGAAGCCAATCCTGGGTGCCACAGTCCTGTCTTGGTGAAACTTAGAACGGCTTGTCGTAATTGAATGCATATACAAAATTTTGTGTCTATGCTGTTGACCGTTAAGGAGTTCCCTTGTCGGGGGCCAACCCTGGGTGCAGCAGCCATTTTATGGTTCTAAGTAATTAATAATTAATAATTAGTAATTACTTAGAAAGGGTTATCATAACTGAATGCGTATACAAAATTTCGTGTCTGTGCCGTTGACCGTTAAGGACTCCCCTCGTCGGGAGCCAACCCTGGGTGTAGAATCAGACCATGCTTACCATAACAAATGCATTGTCATCGGAACTGATCCAAAATGTAAATTTTCTACTTCATATGATAATATTTGAGGAGTTCCCTCAATTCCTCATGGATACCATTATAACGATAGGATTTTAATAAAAATGAGACGAATCTGGAAGTCCAAATAAAAAAAAAATCTAGCGTCTAAGGCAGCGATGCACAGACCGCGGCCCGCGGGCCGCATGCGGCCCGCCGAACTTAGTGGGCGGCCCCCGTCCTCGAAATTATTTTTAAAATTAAAATAATTAAAAAAAAAATCAAACCGCTTCTCGATCTTTTTAGCAATCCTTTTTCGGTATTGCCCAAAAATGCACCAGAAGCCGCTCAGCTTGAATTAATCGATATCCAAAACGACGACACTTTTCGAAATAAATTTAACGAAGGTGATTTATTGGGCTTTTGTCGTTGCCTCAGTGCAGATATGTTTCCCACATCGATAGGTAACGCACTCAAATGTACTAGTTTATTCGGATCAACGTATATATGCGAGCAAACATTTTCAATAATGAATGCTAATAAATGTAAGAACCGAAATCGTCTTAACAACGAAAATCTTGAAGCCATTTTGCGCTTAGCCACGACTAAAGTGACCACCAACATACAAAAAATTGTGTCTCCTACACAATGTCATGTATCTAACTTAGAATAAAATTTATTCTTAGTTAGATATATAGAACATTCTTAGTTAGATAATAGAATAGAATACATGTTATTCCTAGTATATTATACTGTAATATGGATAACAATGATACGTATTTCTAATCTAAAATTTTCCATTCTTTAACTATTGTATTGGCACTGATATATTTTGTATTATTATTATGACATTGATACACGTGAGGTTGAATGATCCAAATTTTCAAAGAAGCAGAAAATAAATAATTATTCGAAGACCATAGCCATAACATTGTTTCATTGGCCCTCCGTTGGTTGGGAGAAGGTGATGCGGCCCTCAAGTAGGAAAAGTCTGTGCATCGCTGGTCTAAGGTAACAAACAAAAAAAAATAAAATACAACCGAATTCATAACCTCCTCCTTTTTTTAAATATTTTCTTTATATTTGATACATTGATGCAATGCATCTTTCATTATCTTAATGACATTTGATTGAAACCTCAAATAATTATATAAAATTTAACGCCCTCTATACTCATTTGTATGTACTCTTTCGAAGTATCTTTTTACATTAGTACCATTTCTAGTCGCTTGATGTAATTTAGTGTTCATTAGTGTAAACAAAATTGATGAGAGCGTTTTGACCACCTTCCCATGTATTGAGCGAAACTAATAATAAATAAATACAAACGGAGCTGCCATGGAATTCACCGACCGGAGTCGGGCCCATCATAATACTATTTTTTACACTTCTGGGGGGTGAGCAGTGGATTCCGGACTTACGAACCGGCTGTGGTAGGTTTAGGACAGCTGTCTTGCCACATGTGAGCGTTCACCTTGCCACCCATTCACTCCCCCTTCGAAGCCATAGAATTTGAGATGCGCAAATCGCAGTTTTAGATAATTTTTCTAAGAAAGAGTTGATTATTTTTCTGGAAAGGCCAAGATCTTTAAAGAGGTGAAATAGAGATTTAGCTGGCAGGCCACGAGCGCCAACTTCCACCGCGTGAAGGTGAACAGTGAAGCCGTTCCGGGTTACGGCATTTGCAAGATCATGGTATTTATTTAATTTGTACTCGTGGTCTTTTGGGATGTTTGATTCCCATGGAACAGTTAATTCTACAATAAGAGCCACCTTCCGAGATAGAGAGTAAAGAGTTATATCTGGACGGAGGGCTGTGCATCCGAGACTTTCAGGGAATTTATACTGCTTAGAGACCGAATCAACCTCCAGAATCCAATCTGTAGCTTTCTCGATTATTGAGAAAGGTTTTGTAGTTGAATGTTTTTTGCCTTTAGAGCCATCCCGCACAAACTGTATTGGGGGTTTGGAGGATACTGTCAAACCCTTGTTGGCACGAGCCACTGAGAGACTAATTACCTCGCGAATAACAGCGAGAACTTTGTCATGGCGAAGTGTACCGTCCTTGATCTAACTTGAAAAAAAACTAAACTAAACTTGAAAAAAGAGCGAAACTAAACTTGTGAAGTAAAAACTCGGCCGTACCTTTTGCATCCCGGACGGGACGTTACACATTCTAGGGGTCGGTAAATAAGAAGAACCCGTTAGACATAATATAGACCGGTGTCTATATTGCCAGTGCTAAGCAAAATATTTGAAAAGATTTTATTAAACCAAATGCTTCCTCATTTCAACTTAAACCGATTACTTCATGATCAGCAATTTGGCTTCACCAAAGGACGTTCCACCACAGATGCTTGGGTAGCGCTACTACAAAACATCTATAGTGCCTGGAATGACTCGCAGGATGCTATTGGAATATTCTGTGACTTATCTAAGGCTTTTGACTGCGTAGATCATAATACGTTATTACTAAAACTAGATCACTACGGTATAAGGGGTAAATCTCTTAGCTTGCTTAAATCATATTTGACAGATAGAATCCAAAAAGTACAGATAAATGAGACAAAGTCACAAGGATCGCAAGTTAAAATGGGCGTACCACAGGGTTCTATACTGGGACCGTTTCTGTTTTTAGTATACCTAAATGACCTGCCCTTTATGGTACAGAGTCTAACTAAAATCACACTATTTGCGGATGACACCTCGTTAATTTTCAAACTAAACAAACAAAATACAAATGTGGACGAAATAAATATTGCTCTTGCACAGATTCATGACTGGTTTGCTTCTAACAATCTGGTTTTAAATTCAAATAAAACTAAATGTATTCGTTTTTCGCTTTCTAACAGCAGAAATAACTTTAATGTTACTCTAAATAATGAAAAATTAGACTTCATAGAACAGACCGTATTCTTGGGAATCACGTTGGATTCTAAACTAAAATGGGATTCACACATTACCAAACTGTCAACAAGGCTTAGTTCAGCCGCATATGCTGTTATGAAAATCCGTCAAATTACCGATGTTGATACTGCGAGGCTAGTATATTTCTCTTATTTCCACAGTATTATGTCTTACGGCATCTTACTGTGGGGACAAGCTGCAAGTATGCCCTCAATCTTTATTCTACAAAAACGGGCGGTTAGAGCCATATACAACTTGCGCAGACGTGATTCCCTAAGAGAATTATTCAAAGAAATTAACATTCTTACTGTACCTAGTCAATACATATTTGAAAACATTATGCATGCACGAAAAAATATATCTCATTATTCAAAAAACTGTGACAATCACAAATACAATACTAGAAATAAAAATAAATATATAGTGACAAAATTTAGACTAAGTAAGATAAGCAATTGTTTCATGGGAAACTGTATACGGTTCTATAATAAAATTCCAGAGGACATACAGGGTCTATCAGACACTCAGTTTAGAAGTAAAATTAAACATATTCTATGTAAGAAGGCTTACTACAAAGTAGTAGATTTTATTAATGATATTGATTTTTTTTTGGAATGATTATAAAATCGAATATTCTTTTCTTATTTTATTGAAAATTGTTAACTGTGTAGGTATATTGTCTTTTTATTTTTTATTTTTGACTATTGTTGTTAATTATGACTATTTTAAATTTTATGACTATTTTAAATTCTAACTGTACCTATACTTTAAATTGCTTTTAAATATTTCTGTTGTTAAATATTTTATATCATTATCTATAATATAAACCGTACATTGTATCTCATTTTTGACGTCACAAAGCAATTTTATACAAATTCTATTGTGAATAAAAAACATTTTGATTTTGATTTTTGATTTGACATTTGCCGTAGGTAGGCGATCGTCCCGAGCGGGTCGTTAGACATTGAAGGGGTTAAAACAGAGAAGAAACTAACCTGCAAATTTGTACTTTTGTAACCGGTGATATCCAAGCAACTACCAGTTTTAAGATGTTTTAAAGATGACCAGCCATTTCCCCTTGGAATCACCTTCCACTCCTAAAAGATAGGAAAAAAGCACTTTAGGAAATATTGTAATATATTAGCATTAAATATAAAGTAAAATGCTTAACGGGGATGTTACTGGCGACTTTGTTCCTAACAGGTGTGAAGTGAACGATGCACCATCTGAGCCAGCATCTGTATGAATCTTGATGTATGAGGAGTGAGTGAGAATATAGATAAATTAGTTTAGTATACCAAAGGGAGAAAACTTTCCCGGCAAGTAGACAACCCCCTCAATTCCTCCTTTCCCTCGAAGGTGAAAGGCAACCCGCGCGCTAATTCGTAGTATTTTCTGTGGTAATAAAATTATATTTATCCTTTCTCAATGAGTGGACTTCAAGCTAGGATAAGGGAGACCCTGTGGACGTAATATATCTGGATTACGAGAAGGCCTTCGACAGAGTCCCTATAAACCACCTCCTTTTTAAGCTTGAGCATCTGGGGGTGAGAGGAACTGTTTTGAGATGGATTACAGACTTTCTTACTAATCGCACTTTTTGCGCAGGCACCCTGCGCGAGGCAGCAGGAAACCTGAAAGCCCTGCTGGTTTTCGTCGAGGAGCTGGGGTGGGTGGAATAGCGCAACCGCCGTTACACGCAAAATAGGCACACTGGATGTCGACTTGCGGAGGAACGCCCAGTACAACTAACTAAACGCACTTTTTAAGTAAGAGCGGAAGCGGCTTTATCGGACACATATGATGTCCTCAGTGGTGTACCGCAGGGATCGGTTTTGGGGCCAGTGTTATTCATCTTATACCTGACAGATCTACGAGCTAGTATATCATCAAGCATGCACTCAGAGAAATTTTTACTAGACAACGCTGCATTTTTACATTGCGAGCGAAAAATTGCGAAATTAACCATAGAATATTGTGGCAATGACAAATTACCCTTTGCGGGGTCAGCAACGCTTACTTTGTCGAATGCAAAAATTGCGGAATCAACAATATAAAATTGTGGCGCTAACAATTTTTTTCGACATTGTTATTACCTCAATGCTCTAAACTGCGGGGTTAACAATTTTACAGCTTGTGAGTTTAACAATGTAAACGTAACATTGATTTTATACGTTGCGGCGATAGCAATGTTCCGCTACTTTGATAAATTGAAAAAGTGGTAATCTGCGGAGTTCACATAGTTAAAGATTGTGAGTTTCACAATGTAAGCAGAACATTGATTTTATACATTGCGACGATGGCAACTTTACGGTACTTTGATAAATTAGCAATGTGCTAATCTGTGGAATTCACATAGTTGAGTATTGTGAGTTTCACAATGTAAGCGGAACATTGCTTTTTTAATGTTGTGGATAAATTAGCAATGTCCATGATTAACATAGTTGGTTTGTCAGTTCCACAATGTAAGCGAGACATTGATTTTATACGTTGCCGCGCTAGCAACTTTTACTAGCAACGCTAGCTAGTAACTACGTAAGTTGTGAATAAGGCAATGTTTTCATAATTCCTCAATGTTTTTAATAATAATTAATAAATACAAACGGAGCTGCCATGGAATTCACCGACCGGAGTCGGGCCCATCATAATACTATTTTTTACACTTCTGGGGGGTGAGCAGTGGATTCCGGACTTACGAACCGGCTGTGGTAGGTTTAGGACAGCTGTCTTGCCACATGTGAGCGTTCACCTTGCCACCCATTCACTCCCCCTTCGAAGCCATAGAATTTGAGATGCGCAAATCGCAGTTTTAGATAATTTTTCTAAGAAAGAGTTGATTATTTTTCTGGAAAGGCCAAGATCTTTAAAGAGGTGAAATAGAGATTTAGCTGGCAGGCCACGAGCGCCAACTTCCACCGCGTGAAGGTGAACAGTGAAGCCGTTCCGGGTTACGGCATTTGCAAGATCATGGTATTTATTTAATTTGTACTCGTGGTCTTTTGGGATATTTGATTCCCATGGAACAGTTAATTCTACAATAAGAGCCACCTTCCGAGATAGAGAGTAAAGAGTTATATCTGGACGGAGGGCTGTGCATCCGAGACTTTCAGGGAATTTATACTGCTTAGAGACCGAATCAACCTCCAGAGTCCAATCTGTAGCTTTCTCGATTATTGAGAAAGGTTTTGTAGTTAAATGTTTTTTGCCTTTAGAGCCATCCCGCACAAACTGTATTGGGGGTTTGGAGGATACTGTCAAACCCTTGTTGGCACGAGCCACTGAGAGACTAATTACCTCGCGAATAACAGCGAGAACTTTGTCATGGCGGTAAGTGTACCGTCCTTGATCTAAGGCCACCTTGCAGCCAGCTAGAATGTGTCTAGCTGTGCAAGGGGTATTGCTACAGAGGGGACAAGAACTATCCTCGGCAAAGCTCCAACGAGCGAGGTTACTGGGGTCTGGAAGTGTATGCTGAAAGGCATTCAAATAAAATTTCAGCATCTCTGGCGTCCAGTCATAGAGCATTACCTTCCAGTGCATTGGAGGCGGAATGCAAAAGTCACCAATTGTTGTCCAGTCATTCTGGCATTGAAGGCCAATAGCATGAGCCATACTCTTGCTGTCGTAATCTCCCCGCAAAAGAGACTTCTTCAAGTCCACGTCGCTCGTGGTTGTACTGCCATACCCCAGACCAGTGCCATTCTGGCTGATTCCAGTAAGGAACCTTTTGTGGAAGTCTACGCGGGCTTGTAGTTCATTTGAATCACTACAGCCACTTATTACGTGCTTCGATATTGCCGGATCTTTGGAATTGCACAGAATCGAATTTTTGGTTATTCTGGAGTTGGCGTAGAGCAGAGAGGGCAGTTTAAGCGCTAGCCCAAAATTTTGTTTGGACCTGAAGAGAGTCGAGGGGTCAGCTGGTTTGGCTAAGGACAGCCAGGATTTTAAACTAGCTGTCACCAGTGCATCTAGACGGGACAGTTGGGTTTTGGTAAAATCGTAAATAAGAAAGGGCCATGACAAATGTGACGTTAGATAATTGTCATAGATCCAGGCCTTACGAGGGCCAGAAATTAGCAAGGCATCTATTTTCGCCAGGCAACTTTTGAAATGCTCTATAACATGATCGCCCGAGACGTCTTTTCCCTGATGGGTGATTTTTCTGCCGAGGAATTTGAAATGATTGTTTGGGTCTATAAGGGAGATATTAGAGCCCTTATAGACCAATTTGGGGTCATAGGATGTAAATTTTGTGCCCATGCGGGCGAGTCCAAGGCAAAAACATTTGGAGGGCTTCACTTTTATACAGCCTGACCAGTCGCAGAAAAGCTCCACTTTCTGTAATAGCAGGGAAAGCTGCTTGGGGCTTCTGGTGATGAAAGTTAGGTCGTCGGCAAAAGCGAGGCACGACGAGGTGTATTGGCCGTCTGTTTTAAAACGGTAGCCCCACTTCCTGTCAAACTGGCTCAGGCTTTCCAGAAGTATATTAAAAACTATATTAAAAATCGTCGGGGAGAGGCAACAGCCCTGAAATAGTCCAATTGAATATGGTATAGAGCGGGTAGTCCATTCTTGCGTTTTAACATGGAAAGTCAGACAGTTGTAGTAGGAGGCTACAATGTCACGCACGACTGGTGGGAAGTTGTACCTGATATTAACACAACTTTGACGTAGATTTTTTCTCAATGGCAGATAGGTTTGATAAAAACTCAAACTATAATTGTCAAAACCGCAACGTTTATTTTCTACAAAGTTGGGGGCTTCCAACGTTGTCAATAATTCCGTCGCGCGAGCCACGACACGCTGGCTGTTTGCGACGCTATTCCAGTCTGTAAGCGGGGCGCGCCGCGCGTGCAGAGCGCTCGATCTGCGTCGAGTGCATTTTACGGCGTCGTATTTTCAAGAAAGAATTAAAAGCACAATTAGGAACTGTTCAAAAGTGCAATCAGTGATTAAGTGGCGACATCTCAGAAAAATGGAGAAAGAACAGCAGCTACTGCTGGATTTCTTAATATCGAACAACCTCGTACACCTGTCGCAACGTTCCAGGGTACCTAAGTTTTTTGAAAAAAATATTTATCGAGTCTGTATTGGCGTCTCATCGCACGATAACATAAGAACACGCGGCCGTTCCGCCACCTTTGAGTTGTATGGCTGTGACTACATTGTACCGAAACTATTCTACTTTAGATACCTCGTTTCGGAATCAGCGTGGTGAATATAGTCGAATGATATTGAAAGATCAATAATCTAGAATAATACCTAAACTATAGAATTTTTTTTCTAGACAACGCTGCATTTTTACATTGCGAGCGAAAAATTGCGAAATTAACCATAGAATATTGTAACGAAGACAAATTACCCTTTGCGGGGTCAGCAACGTTTTCTTTGTCGAATGCAAAAATTGCGGTATCAACAATATAAAATTTTGGCGCTAACAATTTTTTTTGACATTGTGATTACCTCAATGCTCTAAACTGCGGGGTTAACAGTTTAACAGCTTGTGAGTTTAACAATTTTACAGCATGCCTTCACATGGCGGTTTGTGTAGATTTCATAGTGCACCATTTTAAATAAATTAATTAAAATTTCCACAGTAATTTAAAAATAACACATTTTGCTTGTATCGAATATAATTGAATACCTATTGGTAAAAAAAACTGAATTAATTGCAATTTAGTTTTAACTGCAGTATATTTCCTGTCATAGCATAATATGATATTGAACCTGTAATAAGGCTGGATATTTTTTTTGTTACAGAAGGGTCCTGAACACATACTGTCTCTTCGCGTAATACTCAGATTGATGCTACAGAGAAGTTTTTGTCATCTGCTGTGGCTGGTTCATCATCTGCCAGGGCGGCGGTGAGTTAGAAAAATCATAAAAGAGTTTATAAGGGAAACCTCTTGGAAACCTGCAACATCTTGTCAACATCTTGTAACATCTTGTAACTTTAAAAAGTGACAATCCATTTGCATTTTTATTAATTCTGATTATTCTAATGTTGATTTTGTTTTATTTATTATTTGGATTAGATTTAGTTTTATCGTATTTTATTTTTATTTTAAAAAGATTTGAATTTTCTATTTTTAATTTAATTTTTTGTAGACTATTTTAATAATTAGTTTTATTTGATTGTGTCTAGAAATATATGCATTGTTAATAAATAGTAATCATAATGCACAAAGAAAATTGCTCAAGTCTGCCTTAGAACAGGCTCAGGCCTAGTTAGGCGACTTTCGGTCATAACCATGTCTCAGTCACAATAAGAATCAGTTTTCTGCTATTGCCTCATTTACATACAGTGTGACATGGTAAAATGTACTAGTTAAATTTTGTAATACCTACTCTAAATAAATAAATCTTGGAAACCTGCAAATTTATAAGGGACCACGATCAGTATTTCAAAACAAACAATGTTGAACACGGCTATAACACACGGAATAAACATGAGCTACAAGCACCCAAGCCAAATTTAACTCTATTTAAAAAAGGAATGTTATACAATGCAATAAAAATCTATAACCACCTACCTGCAAATATCAAAGAAATAAAAGGAAAAGAGTTTACCGCAGCGTTGAAAAAATGGCTATTCGATAAAAGCTTTTACACATTAAACGAATATTTCTCATAATATTATATTGTAGGCATGCATTTTCATTTTGTTTTTACAATAATTCAATTAGGAAGATTACAAATTTTCAATTATATACATTTCGTATTTATAGGCGGATTTTTGATTATTCCTTGATTTTGATTTTTTTTCATTATTTTTTATATTATTGGTGAATTATTTTTTATTAATTGTTTTCTACTGTTACATTTTAAATTATATACATTTCGTATTTATAGGCGGAATTTCGATTATTCCTTGATTTTGATTTTTTCTTTATTTTTTATATTATTGGTGAATAATTTTTTCTAATTGTCTTCTACTGTTAGTTCTACTTATCCGGTCTGTTTAGATTTTTTAGATGTTAAACCAGTGAAATAATTACATTTTTAATAAGATATTATAATTAGCAGATAAGTCAATTTAGCACATAAGTAAATTTGTCAATCTGTTTTAATAACAGGTAATTGTGAGATACATAGTTTTACGCATTATCACCATAAATGTACCACCACAATTTCGGACAATAAAAATATTTCTATTTCTATTTCTATACATGTATGAATAAAACTGTAATCTGTAAATTTATGGCTTCTTATGTTTGTTAATCTTGGTTTTAAGAGAAGACAGAGATTAACACGGAAATCATAGGTTTCTATACAAAATATTACAGAAACGTCTTTCAAGTTTTGAAAGACTATTTTGTATGGAAATTTTCTATTTCCGACCTAAACTCTGTCTCCACATAAAATTATTCGAGTAAAATTAAAATTAAACACTCCTTTTGTTATAACATGTATGTCAGTTGTAAGTAAATAAATGTTTTATTTTGTGTAACTGTTGTTATGTTTTAGGTTATTGGATACACAAACATGCACAAGTAATGCAACATAGGCTTCAGATCTTCTTCAGGTTTTATTTGCAATGCTGTTCCTGGTCAACCGCAGTGTAAATATTGCAGGAATAGCAATAATGGATTTCGTTTTCCCTGCAATTAATATTTACACAGCGGTTGTACAGTATACAGCAGTACAAATAAAATATGCTGAAGATCTGAAGCAATGCGTACGTTGCTTTATTAGCAACTTTCAAGTTGTTAGAAACACAACTTGAAAGTTGCTAATAAAGCAAAGTGCGCATTGCTAAACCCACAAGGTTGAACCACAACTCTGTTAGAAACACAACTTGAAAGTTGCTAATAAAGCAAAGTGCGCATTGCTAAACCCACAAGGTTGAACCACAACTCTGTTAGAAACACAACTTGAAAGTTGCTAATAAAGCAAAGTGCGCATTGCTAAACCCACAAGGTTGAACCACAACTCTGTTAGAAACACAACTTGAAAGTTGCTAATAAAGCCAAGTGCGCATTGCTAAACCCACAAGGTTGAACCACAACTCTGTTAGAAACACAACTTGAAAGTTGCTAATAAAGCAAAGTGCGCATTGCTAAACCCACAAGGTTGAAAGGCGGAATTGATTGCGAATCAACAGAGTAAAGTTGTGAAATTCGCAATGTGTTAACATTGCGAATTTCACAAAGTAAAATTGTGAAATATGAGCCATCAAAGTAAAGTTGTGAAAGCGCGCCTTTGTGAAATTAACAATGCTATGCTCTGTCATATAAGCAATGTTTTTCGACAATTTTGGCGTTGTGGCTCCCACTATTTTACCTTGATGGCTCATATTTAACAACTTTTTGTTGTCAAATTCACCATGTTTTTTTCTGAGTGTGAGTCTATACGCAGACGATACGAAGATATATGCAAATCCACTACTCCAAAGCATACAGAATGACCTCAACAAACTCAGCGTTTGGACATCGGAATGGTTCCTAACTCTTAATGCTGAAAAATGTGTTGTTCTTCATTTCGGTAAAAACAACCCTAAGAAGCAAAACACCCGTCTTAGTGCTGTGAAATCACAAAGGGATCTTGACGTAATAGTCACCGAAGACCTAAAATGGGAAGAAAACGTGACTGCGTTGGTAAAGAAAGCAAACTCTCTATTGTTTCTAATTCAAAAAGCTTTTCACCATATCACAGAGGAACTGATGATGAAAATCTGTAAGTCATTTGTAAGACCCATTTTGGAACACGCCTATCAGATCTGGAATCCATACTTTAGGAAGGATATCGATCTTCTAGAGAAGGTCCAGCGAAGAGCGACTAAATTGCCTTTTAACTTGAAGCATCTAACATACGAGAAAAGATTGTCGGCTTTCGGTTTGACCACTCTGGAGCAACGCAGGGCTCGGGGTGACTTAATCGAGACATATAAGATACTGACTGCATCGTATGACGTTCCTGGGTTGCAGACTATCTACACCATGAGTTCTAACACACATCTGCGTGGGCATCATCTGAAACTCCAGCGTGAATCATTCCATTCAAATCCCAAGAAACATTTCCTCAGCAGTAGAGTGGTAAACGAATGGAATGCTCTCCCAAGTGAAGTGATCAATGCCAAAAGTGTCAATGACTTTAAAAATAAACTGGACTTATTCCACAGAAATTGTAGTGCAAGCACGGACTCAGGCGCATCAGCTTAAGTTGCCTGCCTGTTAAATATATAATAATAATAAAATAATAATTCAAAAAAATATTTTCTCAAACATGGCAGAATTTAAATATTATTTGTTTGACTTGTATTCGAGGTATTCCAACCAGAATTATTTCGCAACTTGATTTCGGTCCAACTAGGCACCTGTGTACCGAATTTCAAGTCTCAAAATACAATATATCAAGATTGAAGTATGACTAGCATGCCCTCCGGTGGACCAATTTCAACTACAATCTTTTCGGCCATGACCAAATGATAACTGCATGCCAAATTTCAGCTTAATTGGATAATTTCAGCATTTGGCTGCTATCGTGGAGGAATAGGTACACACACACACACACACGCGCGCGCGCACGCTTGCACGCACGCACAAAAATGACGATTTCATAGAGATGTACATATTTTAATTCTTGCGAATAGTTTTTTCAGTTTTTAAACAGGGTTATGGTCGGAAGATGTGCCAGTCATCCGGCAGCAGTGCTACAGTCTTATCTAATCGCCATGATTTCTAACCAATGCTCTATGCATGGTGCGTTGCTCACTTCACACCTATAAGCAACAGTTGGCAAGCATTAACATTATCGCTTTTTTTATATATCGCTCAAAATCATTTACCTGATCACGTTTCTTGCCATGACATTTATCCATAACGACATCATGAATCGCCTTTTTATTTCTGTAACAAAAGAGTTATTATGTAAGAGAGGTTCACTTTTAATAACAATATTGGTAATTAGTTTAGAAGGAATACCATTGTAATATGCAAAAATCTGGATAACACACAGTATCCAAATCCATTCAATTTCATTTTACTCCAGTAGGTAGGCATTCTTATACTTGGTTGCATAATTGTGTCTAATATTACCTATTCGGCCAAACGGAGAACGGGCAGTAGCGCGTAGAAGGCGGATTTCGAAGCGGCAATTGTTGCTTTCGGGTGGTGCGCAAAGTTAAGGCGACGGTCGATGTGCACCCCGAGAGCTCCGGGTAGACTTTGAGCGAGCCGGTGATAATTCGCCATTGCCTTAGCCATTCTGGCATAAGGCCTAGTTGCTGCTGCAGTTTATTGGCCACGACCTTGATGTTAATTGAAGTTGCCATGTACATGGCGTCATCCGTGAATAGCGCCAGCTCCGCGCCGGCGCTGAGCGGTATGTCGTTTGTGTAGACATGGAAAAGCGCCGGCGATAGGCAGCTTCCCTGCGGGACTCCCGCCGCAATGGGCCGAATCGTGGACTGCTCGCCCTCCACCGCGACGAAGAGCCCTCTTCCAGAGAGGAAGGAAACCACCGCGTTTCGTGGTCTGCGTCGCCAGCTTGTAACGGAGGCCCTCGTCCCAGACTCGGTCCGACGCCTTTTCCACGTCCAGGAAGACGGCCGCCTTGTGCTGGTGCTTATTGTAGGATTCCGTCAGGCGATGTCCTACCCGTTAGAGTCGCAGGGTAGTCGAGTGTCCAGTACGGAATCTATACTGCTCGTTGCGCGGGGCGAGGTGCGGCGTTAGTCGCGCCGGCGCGCATCGCTCGAAGACCTTCGCGAGGGTAGGCAGCGGCGAGATCGGGCGGTAGTCGCCCGGCTGCCGCAGGTCTTTGCGAAGTTTCGGCAGCATTATCACCCTGGCCGTCTTCCGCTTCTCTGGAAAATGACCGAGTCTGATGCGGGAGTTTAGCAGCCCTGCGAGGGCCGGCAGCAGGCGACGCGGTAGCCTCTTTTTTATTTTTTTATTTATTTATTGGAATTATTAAATTAACCATTTTACAACAAATATAATATTAAAACAAATGGCAAAAACTTTCCTCTTTCATTCACTGGCTAGTGCTGCCCAACTGGGATATACCCGTTCCAGGGCAAGCAATTTGTATTTTTACATTTAAAACGAGGGTCGTTGAACCAACCAAACACAATAATAATAATAATAATTAGTGCGCCGCTGCTGATGCTGTTGCCGGATTCGACGCTGGAGCTCAGTCGGAGTTATCGGCGGGGTCTCTGCCGAGCTCCGGTGGGGGATCCTCCTCCGCAGCTAGGTGCTCATGGGCCACCTTGGAGTGCTCCGGGTCTTCTATCTCGTGCGGAACGAAGGTCTTTTCCAGGTGGTCCGCGAAAAGAGTCGCTCTGTTGCAGTAGTGGCCGAGCCGGTTCAGCCGTACTTAGCAGGCGACGATTCAGCCTGTATATAGATGGCGCGTCGTCGCCTATCGAGTCGAGGAATTCCTCCCGCGACTCGGCCGCGTACGTCTGTAGCTCTTGCAAGCTAGCGTTCGCTTTGTTTAAGCGGCGCTTAGCTTCCGGACACCGATTTTCGGCCCAGAAGCGATGCAAGCGCCGCTTCACCCGCGGCTCGTCTCGCAGTCGTTGCGGGAGGCGGGGACGTGTCACTTTCGCCTCGATCGTCGAGGAGCTGGATTCCAGCGCGGTCTCGATGGCCTCCTGAAGGTTGGGCACTCGGCTCTCAATATCTCCGGCGATGACCGGCGACTTATGGTCTAGTATCGCCTTATCGAGCAGCTTTTCGTATCGTGTCCAGTCAACACGGCGACACTCTCTAGTGACTCGCTGTAGCAGCGTCGGTCTGTAGCTCTAGGAGAACCGGCAGGTGATCCGACTGGAGCTCATTAATGACTTGCTGCACATAGGGAAATGTCACGTTGTGCAGGAGGGCAACATCATGTACCTCTGGCGAGTGGGTCGGAGTGCTCTGAACACGACCGTGACCGTTGTTCCGGTCTGGCGACCGTGAAGCCTCTTTTCTCGGCGTGGTTGAGCAATTGCGCGCCAACGACGTTGGCACGTGTCGAGTTTCAGGCCGGATGCTTGCTGTTCAGGTCGCCGGCTACAATCATATTATTATGTTCGTAGGTAATCGTTCCGCCTACAATCGTAGGTAAGGTCAACGACTACCCCCGCTCTATAGGAGACATATTGAGATGTCAACCACAACGGGCGAACCCGTCACCGCAGGACGTTTTAACGATTCATCGTTCTATCGACCGTGCAAGACTTACTGAGCGTAGAAGACTTTGGACATAACAAATCCGATATCTAGCTACGCCACAACCCGTTAGAGAACAACGCCTTACCGCGAGTAGCCAGGTATGACACCTGGCGGGCGGCACTCGCGCCCTAACTACCAATTGTGACCAGATTTCTCCGGTCTCTCGATTGGTTCCGAGTTCGAGGTCGCTTGCGCGGTCCTCTCCCTTACGAAGCGGTGAAACGGAGTGCACCGAATCTGTCGCGGACCAAGGCGTCCTTTGCCCGACTCTATAGGAGTCAGTACTGTTTCCAGACTACCCCGACTGTTAGTCAGAATGCACAATTGATTGGCTTACGCCGCACGGTGCACAGACCATCCAGGAGCGCCAGAAGACTGATTCCTATTGGAAACTAGCCCTAAGGCCGTAACTAGACAGTGAATTTTTTTTCGTGCCAGGTCTTCTGTGCCCACTTCACAAAACAATCTAATATCATTAAAACTTCTGAGGTGATGGGTTCGCCCGTTGTAGTGACAGGTCTAGTTGTATGGTTAAGTTAGTTGAAGAGATATATCCATGTGGCATATACTCACCTTTTCGTAGTTTAATTTTTAAGAACAAATAAAGTATATTCAAACAATGAAATGGGGAACCCGGGAGAGAAACACCACTACTCACCTTCTGTATTGGATTTGTGCACACATTGACTCGGTTCTCAATTCGCCCTTATGTGTGATTGAGAAGAACTGCGTGACCATCAGCTTTTCGTGGCAAGGATATACACCGAGCGGAGACTGTTCCTCCTCACGCTGCATTGTGTCGATACAATGTTTCCGTCGAGGGTGCATTATCCTATAAATCAACAAAAAAAAGAATTATGACTAAGCAATAAGAGATAATTCCATTCGGCAAAATAATTCCGACGGATTTGGAAGTCGACTCGGTCTCTAAGCAGTATCGATTCCCTGATAGTAACGGATTAACGGATTCATCTCTAACTGATTGGTTGTTGGAGGTGGGTAGGGACGGTTTAGGGAATATGTTGACTGTTGTATTTTGAATGATAGTATTTAGTACTTAGTATTTAGTTTTTCCATGATAATTTTAAATGACTATTATAGGTATGTGAGCGTCATATCAATATGTAATTGATTTATATATGTATATTATTTTAGTTTTTATTTTATTTATTTTGGTTTTATTATTATTTTCGTATAAATATATGTATGTGTATGTGTGCATATATGGATATATATTTTATCTATAGATGTATATAAGTATCTATCCATATTTGTATATGCGTAAATATTTGTAGTTTTATATTTGTCGATTTAAAAATAAGTACTAACTATAGATTAAGTTGACAGTGCACACTCAATATCATCATTAAAAGTCTGCCTTAGAACAGGCCTAGGCCAAGTTAGGCGACTGTGTCAATCATAAAAATAATGTCGCATCAATTTCTTGCTAACATCTTAACCCCTCCTATGGCGGGGTAAAATTTCTGCCCCGGATAGTTTTGCGCATAACTTTTAAACTACTATACGGATCGTAAAAAGAATAACTGCAAAATGATCACTTTGAAATTTGAAATATTATAACGTTACAACATTATCTCGTAAAACAATTAAGATAATAATGAATAAATATTACAGTTAGCACAGCGCGGAAAGCGTCTAACCAAAAATGGTTAGCTCACATAGGAAGGGTTAATCAAATATGACATTAATTTTTTACTAGATGTGTTACTACTAAATAAATAAATAAAATAAAGCCCTCTATTCAGATACAACTCTTTACTCTCTATCTCAAAAAAATAGAGCTTTTATTTAAGGGCTCGAATAAGGGCCATGGGGATCAAATATCTTAAAACGAGTACCTCGAGTATAACTTAAATAAATGATCTCGCAAATGCCGTTACACATAAGGGCTTCACTGTTTACCGTTATGCGGTCTGTGGGCTGTGAACCCGAGATTTTCAGGAAATTGATACTGTTTAGAGACCGAATCGACCTCCAGAATCTAATTTAAAGCTCCCTTGATTATTGAGAAAGGTTTTGCAGTGACATGTTTTTTGCCTTTAGAGCCATCCCGCACAAACTGTATTGGGGGTTTAGAGGATACTGTCAGATCCTTGTTGGCATGAGCCACTGAGAGGCTAATTACCTCGCGAATAACAGCAAGGACTTTGTCATGATGGTAACTGGACTATCCTTGATCTAAGGTCACCTTGCAGCCAGCTAGAATATGACTAGCTGTGTAGAGGGTTCTTTGGTAGCGAATGGTTTCTTGCAGCTTGGGCCATAAGATCCATTTTCTTCTCGGATCGGCCTAACGCACGATTCAACTCCTATTCAGAAGAATCCTCGTGTGGAAGGCTATAACGGGTAAGACTCTCACATCTAGGCCTCTTGGCTAGTGGACCGTGGGGTGGGAGTTAATGGGCCCTTGCTGAGTTGGCCACGAAGACCCATTTTGTTCAGGGTTGGTCACACTCCTGGGTCAACACCTATCCGACGGCCTCCACGCATGAAGTGCGAGCCTGGGTGAATGTTGACCTGTTGATATGCCATTATTAAAACGATTTATTGGCCACCCGATCCTCGAGTGGTATGACGGGCAAAGGGCGCCCAGGTCCTCGATAAATTCTTATTGAATTAAGCTGCACAGGTAGAGGCCACAACAGGTAGAGGCCGCGTACGTAATTTTGGTTCTGTAACCAGTTGGGAGGAAGTCGCTATCCTTATGGTTAATTTGGGACGGAGACATCCTTTCAAAACAGGTAGACAGGAGGCGAGGCTCCGCGCTGGATACCTTTCCCGGTGCCTCGTCATAAGGCGTTGGCCTCTATCGGGCATGTTGGCATAGCTATACAATAGATTTGTATTGTCTCTAAGTCTTCTACACTCATCCCACGACTGAAAAAACGATCACACATCGTTATACCAGCCTGGAATGACCGGTTCGCCCATTGTAGTCGACATTGCTCAACTGTGCAAGGGGTATTGCTACAAAGAGGACATGAACTATCATCAGAATGGGTCCAATGAGCGAGGTTACTTGGGTCTGAATGTTATTATTATTATTATTTATTCTGGACAGGCAGCTTTGCTGATCCATCCAGATCAGATCTTGTAAAGTTAAACATCATTAACAATATAATATAAACAATATTAACCCTTGGAGTAAATGGGTATTTTCATGGATCCATCTGTCTCTTTTGCAGGATTTTCGGCGACATCGACGGCGCTCGACTTAAAGTACTATAACTACGAAACTACTACACCAATCATAAAAAGAACAACTGCACAATGATTGCATTGAAATTTCGAATATAGAATATTGAAATATCATTTTGTAAAACAATTAGATAATTATGAATAAATATGAGAACGTCAAAGAAGTGAAAAAAACGCGCTACCAGATTTGGTCGACAAGTTTTAAGGTACAAATCGAGTCTGTTTTCAAATTGATTGACAGAGCTTGCACTAATCACTTTAAGTGGTAGTTAATTTCACATGTCCACCACTCTATTTTGCAGAACGTCCTTAACCCCTAGAGCCCCGTTTGGCCGATATCGGCCAAAACACGACTCAGCGTGACGGCCCCGTTTTAATTTTATTTGAATTTATTTTGTTTTATTTTATTATGTTTTATTATGTTAATATGTTTTATTTTAATTATGGGTAGGTACAGTCGTTTGGCAGTAATTAATGTTTTGGTGAGATAATGTCATAATTCAATTAATTTACTAATTTTTACTAAAATTTTTTGGGACATCAATTTGTCAATCGGCTGAGGGGCCGAGGCCTGAAGGGTTAAGAGGATTAGATTTAAATTTTGTACGGTTGAGTTTTTTGTTGTGACCTCGAAGATTTGTGTTGACGTTGAATTTGTAAATATTCTTCAGTGAAGGTACATACTAATAATGTGTTAGAATTTTATATGTCTCAATCAGATCCCCTCTTTGTCTTTTTTGTTTGAGAGTAGTAATTCCAAGTAATTCCAAGCGATCTTCATAATTCCTATTCTTCAGACCCACTGGCATTTTGGTTGCCCTTCGCTGAACCTTTTCCAGGATATCTACATCTTTGCAGGCTCTCTATTAGTTAATAAGCAGACTATATACATACCTGCCATAGCCGTAGACATTCTTCGTAGGGATGAACTTATCCTTATAAATGTTTTCCAAGTACCACTGAAAGGATTTGCACTTAAGCTTTTCCCTCAATACTTTTCTATGAGTCAAATCGCCAACATCGTACTCCTGATGTAAAAAAAAAGTTTGAATAATAATCGGTCAGTAATAATATTAAAAAAAAAACATATAAAAAGTATAATATATAAGCCGCGGCAACCTCTGGCCACGTTTCTCAAACTGCCCCCAGATGCCGTGTAAGCCGTTAGTCTATGTTGATAAGGCTTTTTTCGATCTTTAAATGAAGTCTAGCTACTGTTTACATTAGGGATGCAACTATTATTGGTTTACTGATTCTGATTATTTTGAAAAATAATCGCCGATTACGATAAATATCACAGTTCCTATGTACTTCATTCATTCTGCTCAAAACTGCAAAATAAGACTATTGTAAAGTAATATAGCTTTAAACAATTTTATAGACAAATTTTGACATACAATGATCAATTGTTTTTTCCTGTAATGGCCATATTGAGAGAACGGCTAGTTGTAAAAATTTGATTGAGGTGTCTAAAAAAGCCCTCAGTTTCTAGATGTGTCATCAAAAGAGATAAATAAAAAAAGTCAACAAAAGAGAAATATATTTTTTTAACGTGTTTTTCCTGTAACCGCCAAATTGAGAGTACGGCTAGGTGTAAAAAAATTGTTGGAGTGTTCTAAGGTAAGCTCTCTGTCTGTAGATATGTCATCAAAAGAGATAAATATAAAAAGTCATAAAAAAAAGTGATTGTGCCATCAGCTGGATTTTCGCATGAGAGGGGCGAGGGAGAGAGAGAGAGAGAGAGAGAGAGAGATAGAGAGAGAGATAGAGAGAGAGATAGAGAGAGAGATAGAGAGAGAGAGAGAGAGAGAGAGAGAGAGAGAGAGAGAGAGAGAGAGAGAGAGAGAGAGAGAGAGAGAGAGAGAGAGAGAGAGAGAGAGAGAGAGAGAGAGAGAGAGAGAGAGAGAGAGAGAGAAAGGGTTGGGGGGAAAAGGTTGGGGGTAGTAGGTGGAGGGGGGGGGGGGGTAGCGTAGGGTGGGTTTGAGAGGGGTTTTTATTTTATTTTTATTTAGAGAATGGCTCCGCGAAAAGATGGTGCGATCGAGCACGGAGATAATTATTTGGTATGAAAAGATCCACCTTGGCTAGTAAGCTAGGGTTATCAGTTTTACCACGAATTAGATTGAAAACATAGGACATGGTCAGCATTTCTCTTCTGAGACAGAGAAAATTATAGCCAACTATGCCTGTGATAAATGCAGTCGGATACAAAAATGGATAATATCCGTACTGCTTGAAGTACAGAAATCTCAAAAAACACTTCTGTACCTTTTTCATGCATGAGGGTATAAGTATCTTCATGTGGATTCCAAATAGCTGCATTCGTTTCCATGCGACTTCTAACAATCGAGTTGTACAACGTGCGCATAACCCGAATATTATTGAAGTGCTTGGATTGCCGTATCACAAACCCTAGAAGTTTAGAACCCGTATCAGAAACCCTAATATGTTCCTTGAAGTTTAACTTGGGGTCGAAAAAAACTCCCAAGTCCTTGACTTCAGTAACTCTGGGAAGCACACATCTGGGTTGGGGGGGGTTAGGAGGTTTGGCACGCGAGGGGCATTGTCCATTGCCGGGAAAGTCTAGGGGTGACACAACCGATTTTTTCTCTCAATGTAGTTAAACACAAGTTTTGAAGATTTCAATCGTTTCAACGCCACCTAGCGTTTAGTTGCTAAAGTAAGCTGAATTGAGGCGAAACTTTTTGTTTACTTTCTGTCATGAATTATTCCAAAGAAAAATATTATTTGTACATAAACAGGAAGTATTTTTCCATTTATTTTTGAAACATTACTGCCAACAAACTGACCGTCGATCTCGACGGGTTTAAGCTAGTTTGTTTCTAATGGGTAATTGGACCCATTGGCATCAAAACATTTTTTTTTAGGAAAAGCGATGAGACCTATACTGTCCTGTTTTAAAAACTCGCCTTTCGAATAATGCACGGCACCGGTGGCATAATAATTAGGTTGCCTGATCTTACTTTGCAAGGTCCCGGGTTCGATTCCCGGCAGGGTTACCATTTTCCGTTGAGATAAAATTAACAGAATTGCATTTCAATTCTATCGATCGAATGCAATAACTTGGGTTGTCGACTACAGCGGGCTATCCCGTCACCTCAGGAAGTTTAAACGATTAGTCGTTCTATATCCCTGGAGTGACCGTAGAAGACTTGAGGACAAAACAGTCCATCATCTAGCTACGTCACAAGCCCGTAAGAGGCCAACGCCTTAACCGCGAGATAGCCAGGAATGATACCCGGCGGGCCGACACTCACGCCTTTACTTCCAATTGTGACCAGATTACTCCGGTCTCTCGATTGGTTACGAGTTCGAGGTCGCTTGCGCGGTCCTCTCCCTTACAAAGCGGTGAAACAGTGTATACCGAATCTATCGCGGACCACAGCGTCCTTTGCCCGGCTGTTCACCCAGGATCGGATGGCCGATGGTCATTTCAAGAGTAGTCGCCGTAAGGTCCGCGACTACCCCTGCTCTATAGCAAACAGTACTGCTTCCAGACTCCCCCGACTGTTAGTCAGAGTGCACAGTCGATTGGCTTACGCCGCACGGTGCGCAAACCGTCCAGGAGCGCCAGAAGGTTGATTCCTAGGGGAAACCATAAGGCCAGAGTCCTACCCAGGCTCGCACTTCATGCGTGGAGGCCGTCGGATAGGTGTTGACCCGTGATTGTGACCAACCCTGAACAGAATGGGTCTTCATGGACAACTCAGCAAGGGCCCATAAACTCCCGATCAAATGCAATAACAAGACACACACTTGCACACATGTTACACGCACACATCATAGTAGGGTTGGTTGAAAGTGATTGTCGTATGACTATAAACCTGCCCATTGTGAAATTTCACAGCAAAGAGTATAAACAAACAAATAAACAAACAATAGTTACTTACCAGAAGATCAGACCGATGTAGGAAAAAAATGTCTGCATAATCATCCATCCATACTTTTGCTAGTCTCACAGTGTTGATACCTATTGACATTAAAAATAACAATAGATTAACAGACATGCCATGGAACTTACGAACCGGGTTGGGATTCGTCATATTACTATTACTTTATTGGGAGTTGTTGGGTACGAGCCCTTGGTCTGCTGTCAAATTTCCTATTGAGCATTTAGAAATTAAAGTGGAATAAAAACATGGAACATAGATAGATGAAGCCTGAACACATTACACTCCTTATTTGTTGGACAGTCGAGTAGAAATAATAAATAAATACAAACGGAGCTGCCATGGAATTCACCGACCGGAGTCGGGCCCATCATAATACTATTTTTTTTTTTTACACTTCTGGGGGGTGAGCAGTGGATTCCGGACTTACGAACCGGCTGTGGTAGGTTTAGGACAGCTGTCTTGCCACATGTGAGCGTTCACCTTGCCACCCATTCACTCCCCCTTCGAAGCCATAGAATTTGAGATGCGCAAATCGCAGTTTTAGATAATTTTTCTAAGAAAGAGTTGATTATTTTTCTGGAAAGGCCAAGATCTTTAAAGAGGTGAAATAGAGATTTAGCTGGCAGGCCACGAGCGCCAACTTCCACCGCGTGAAGGTGAACAGTGAAGCCGTTCCGGGTTACGGCATTTGCAAGATCATGGTATTTATTTAATTTGTACTCGTGGTCTTTTGGGATATTTGATTCCCATGGAACAGTTAATTCTACGATAAGAGCCACCTTCCGAGATAGAGAGTAAAGAGTTATATCTGGACGGAGGGCTGTGCATCCGAGACTTTCAGGGAATTTATACTGCTTAGAGACCGAATCAACCTCCAGAATCCAATCTGTAGCTTTCTCGATTATTGAGAAAGGTTTTGTAGTTAAATGTTTTTTGCCTTTAGAGCCATCCCGCACAAACTGTATTGGGGGTTTGGAGGATACTGTCAAACCCTTGTTGGCACGAGCCACTGAGAGACTAATTACCTCGCGAATAACAGCGAGAACTTTGTCATGGCGGTAAGTGTACCGTCCTTGATCTAAGGCCACCTTGCAGCCAGCTAGAATGTGCCTAGCTGTGCAAGGGGTATTGCTACAGAGGGGACAAGAACTATCCTCGGCAAAGCTCCAACGAGCGAGGTTACTGGGGTCTGGAAGTGTATGCTGAAAGGCATTCAAATAAAATTTCAGCATCTCTGGCGTCCAGTCATAGAGCATTACCTTCCAGTGCATTGGAGGCGGAATGCAAAAGTCACCAATTGTTGTCCAATCATTCTGGCATTGAAGGCCAATAGCATGAGCCATACTCTTGCTGTCGTAATCTCCCCGCAAAAGAGACTTCTTCAAGTCCACGTCGCTCGTGGTTGTACTGCCATACCCCAGACCAGTGCCATTCTGGCTGATTCCAGTAAAGAACCTTTTGTGGAAGTCTACGCGGGCTTGTAGTTCATTTGAATCACTACAGCCACTTATTACGTGCTTCGATATTGCCGGATCTTTGGAATTGCACAGAATCGAATTTTTGGTTATTCTGGAGTTGGCGTAGAGCAGAGAGGGCAGTTTAAGCGCTAGCCCAAAATTTTGTTTGGACCTGAAGAGAGTCGAGGGGTCAGCTGGTTTGGCTAAGGACAGCCAGGATTTTAAACTAGCTGTCACAATGATATATAAGCTGCCAGTACGTAGATAGTTTAGGTTGTCTATGGCCAGAATATGAAGCATCCGAGAGGGTGTTTTGAGGGTTGGGATGAAGTATTCAATAGATTTGACCAGCATGTCCAGACTCCAGACCCAAGGACATAATAGTGTTAATATTACCCTAAACTTAACATACCATGAGTATCTCGGTCTCCGGGGAATTTGTACGGATGAAAAGCTCTGAAGATGTGACCAACGCGAGAACAAGGTATTGTCTCTAGCGTACCACCACCTTGAAAACACAAAAAATGCTGATTAAACACATCGCACCTCTAGATGAAAACTCCGGTAACTCAAAAAAGTGCTTTTTTCAGAAATAACGAAAAACTGATTTTAGAATACCTATGAGAGATATAAAAAATCTAATAATACATCCATGAAGCTAAATTTTTTTCAAGTTTGTTCAATTAACTCATATTTTATATTGTCTAATTAAAACCTAATAAAAAACAATTTTTGAGTTACTCTGGTTTTATACTAGCAGTAAGCAACTTTTTTGTTCATTAAGTGGAGTTACTTTACTTTACTTGAAAGAAAAATGAGTTACATTACTTTTCACCTAAAAAAAAATACAACTTTTCTTCTAAGTATTTTGAATTATTCCATTAAAAAATGGTGTATATTTGTAATAATATTATACCTAGGTACAACCTGCTAAGTTTGGGGATACTGGCTTTTGTTTATAGTTTTAAAGTCCTTTAAGGTTTAATTAATTGAAAAAAAACAATTGTTTATTCAAATCAAAAGTTGTTATTTATTTATTCAAATGAATAAAATAGAAAAATTTAACATCAAATAAAATAAAACACAAAATTAAGGTGGTTTGTTCTCTATACAAACATAAAAATAAGTACTTACTTATTGTTATTAAAATTTACCATTATTAAAACAGTTATTACTTTCGAAGTATTATAATTAAATAGAAATTGCGCCTGACTTATTATTATTACTTAATAATCACAGCAATAATTATTACATTTGCAAGGTCAAGTCTTTATCATGTAGGCACATTCATCGCTTACAAATAATGTTAATTTGAGCATTCTTATTTCTTAACAGTAACATTGGTAAAAATAAACTCCTTAAAATAACTACAGCCACTGAACCAATAGTACAGAAATAAAAACAATCTTAGCTGCGACGAATAGTAAACTACCACCGTCGTTTCACAAAATATTTTTGTAAAAACTTTCATAGTACGGCTTCGGAATAGCATTTTTTTCCACAAGTTCTTTAATATCTTTTTTTTTTGCATCTGACAAACTATTTTTTTCCATGTATGCTCTATTCAAACTTTTCGGAAATTCAGATGCAACTGTACGTCTAGTCTTCTTGTTTACCAAGCATTTTTTAAAATCAGTTTGTGCAAATGAGGTTTTGTAGAAAAAGGCCATTGGATTTTCCTTTTGAATGTTTATGACTTTTATGTCATGCCACTTGACTTGGTTGTTATCTTCATCCTTATTGAAATTCGTGCCCCAAGCTTCTTGCAGTGCTTTCAAGTCATAAAATCGGTCATGTGTTATTTCATGCACTTTGTATGCTGGTCCAGATTTTTTAGCAGCCCGAATCAATGTTGTATACTGCAGTGGTGTGTAAATAGGACCTGATTTTATGTGCCTTTTCACTTGCTTCTCAATAACGCTATGGATGTTGTCCCCTTCATTCTGCGAATGACCTCTTATCAAAAACTTATGGGTAATAGATTTCACTCTCATATTGGACACAGCGTAGGCATAAGCGGACAACAAATACTTGTTTTTTTGCTGCCCGCAACAGTTGTCTGAGTAAAATATCAGATCTATGTCTCCGCTGGTATGGTTATTTAGCTGCATTTCTATAAAATATAAAACACAGCTTCCGATTTCTACAGCACCACGCTTTCCTTCCGTCTCGTCCCAAAAAAAGCAGTCTACATTCTTTGCATGCAAATCACTAATAGTGAAATTAAAACAGTTAATTCTGGACTTGTAAAAGAACAAAGATACTTGTCCTTTAGGAATTTGCATTACAGCCTGGAGATCGTAAACAACTACGATTGCATCTGATTTATTTTTGTCCTTTTCCTTCTCATTTCGAGCCAGGTCCTTCTCATGCAGATGCTGTTCATAGACTTGGTATAATTTAGTTTTTTCTTCATCATTCGCATTTTTGTAGCCCTCACATAAATCACACAAATCATTTTTTGGGCTAAAAAAGCCGATGTTGAAGTGAAAGTTGAATATTCGTTGGAATGTCGATTCGGAAGCGAATGGCTCGTCATTTGTTTTGCGTAAGTCCTTATAATCGCGGTAAATATCTGCCAATGATTTGTCGCTTTGTATGTATTCCCTTGTAGTCTGAGCTCGTAGATAGTGCGATTCGACCCGTGGAATAGTGTTGATGAATTGAAAAACACTCTCTTTAACTGCATGATCTACCGTGGGATGTTTGTTATGTTTTCCTCTTTGCTCTCCCTTTATAAACCCAGCCTCCGTTCTTTTGTCCAGCGCTGTTTTAATTGCTTGATCGCCCAAATCAAGCGTGGCCCTAAAAAAGTTCTTACAAACACGAATGCGTGATCTATTTTCTTCAAAATAGAAGGCCGTATTTAAAGCTCGAAAGTTTTCCGTGCTTGTATATCGGTATTTGGGCTTTATTTCGTGGGTATGCCGCACAATGTACTCCCTCTGTCGCTGAAGATCGCCGAGTCCCCAAAATGTATCAAACATTTTTTGACGAGTTGTTGAGTTGAGCTTAGTATTACATTTTAAACGACACTTTTCTCCGCAAGCTGGTCGCATTTTGCGAGCAGGGATTTCTTTTTTTAATTTACCCCGAGACTTATACGCCATTCCTGAATTTTTGAGGGTTTTAGCTATATTGACCTTCCATGTCTCCGTTTTTTTTAGCTTCTTCTTACCCTTTAGTACTCCTTCTTGCACTACAGTTTCTTCACCCTCTGTAGTATTTTGAGGTAGGTTGTGACCAACGTAGTTAGGGCTAGTTGCGTTATTTTCATTCAGTCCTGAATTAATCTTATCGTCTAGATTCGGAACCTCGCAATGAAAGCTATTGGCGTTACGTTGATTTATAGTACTACTACTTAAGCTACTACTTGAACTTCTGCTTGAGCTATTACTAGAGCTTGAAGAACTTGAACTGCTGGACGAAGATGAAAGAGAGCGAGATCGTGATATTTTTAGTGGAGTGGGAGATTTACGCGGAGGAGAGAAAACTATTTTTCTTTTAGAAATCGGATTTTCGTAGTGTGGATCTGCATCAGAATCGTCGAAATCGGTTCCATCGCCGCTGTGGACTGGTGAAACAGCATACTGACGTTTAGAAACTCTTCGTCGTCCGTCAGATGTAGAAGGCTGCTCGTCAAGGTTTAACGAAGATTCGAGAATGATCGGTGATGGAACTGACCTTAAACCCTCAGCTGGCAACTCAGGCTCCTTTACCGTACTGAGCATTTCCATGCTAGTGGACGGAAGTGTTCTTGAATCATCCATTGCTGCTGGTTGGTCGGGATCCTCTTTTCCTGCGTTTAATATGTCTAACATGAGTTGTCCTCGGCCTTTCATTGTTCTAAAATAAATAAAGTTCAAAATATTTAACAAATCATGTAAAGTAAAGCAACTCAAAAAACCCAATTATTATCACGTATTGGTTGTAAAATTTCATAATGAAACATAGATCTGGTTTAAAATATAATAAATAGCCTATTTGTCTCCATGAAATATTTTTATTTCATTAAACAAACAAGAAAAACGAAATACAAATTTCATTCAACAAAACTGGCGTAAATCTAAATTTAATTTTTCTGTCATGTAAAGCTGAGTAATTCGAAATAACATAAAAAATATTACGATATAATATCATCAAAACCCCCGCAAACCAAAATCAACAATTATTATTTCAATGAAATTTCATCAAAACCCAATCAACTAGAAATAAAAGATGGGGCTTACCTAATCACTTTCACGTAAACACCTGCAACTCAAAATCGGGTAGTACGCAAACGGCCTCTAACCGCGACGGTCGGAAGGTAACTAAAAATGTCGGTATAGTGCTCGCACCATCCGGCGTAAGATCATTCAACTAAAGCAGCGTTTAGCGCCATCTATCGACAACGGCTGAAGGTATAGTTACGCGAGTTGTATCTCCGTGTAGGTATTCAAGTCAGGAATTCGAAAACGCTACTAACTCAATTTGGGTACTTTTTGAGTTAGCGGGGTTTTCATCTAGGGGTGCGACATGTTAGATATTTTTGAATAAATATTTATTTAAACATTTACTTCTGAAACCATCAAATTTCTCAAACAGGGGTGATTAATAAAATTAAATAAAGACGCAGAGGAAAGGAAGGAGACGAAGGAAGGAAAGGGAAGCGAGAAGGAAGGGAGGAGGAAGGTTGGTTATGTTATGGTTTTAGGTTTATGTGCTCCTTGAGCCAGGCCTTGAATGGGTGATGCTGGGGCTGTTCGGACATTATTCAGTACAAGTACGAGAAAAAGTAAACTAGTAGTAGTAGTAAACGGAGTGGGGGGCTTGTATCCAGCCCTTGATGTCACCTGGATCTATAAGATCTTTAACTACCCACTTTGTGGTTGGGTCAGTGGTCTGCTAGTAGCCCGGTGCTGCTTACCAGTCCATACATATCACTGACTTTCAAAATTGGTAGAGCGCTTGGGTTCGAGAAAGGCTCGTCCCAGTAAACTGTGTCTTTTTGCGGCGAGGCCTGTGCAGCGACCAACGTTATGTATGCTGTCTTCAGGTTCGTCGCCACATATTCGGCAGTCCTTGCTCTCGGTCAAGCAAAGGTTGAATACATGTGCTCTAAGGGTCGTGTGTCCGGTGAGGAGACCGATAGCGGTTCTAAGGTTCTTCTTGCTCATGTCAAATAGGTTAAAGTAAACTAAAGTAACTCAATTATATTTACACTGCCAAATTCGGAAGGACATCTCCAAATTTTCGCCGCCCCATCCGTCCATTTGCTCATCGTATGAACCAATCTCCCAAAAGTATTTCCTGTCGATAGCAAAGAGACCTCCTGCCATGGTTGGCGACCTGTGAAAGTAGTAAGAAATTGGCAACATTTTCGCTGTCTATATACAGTCAGTGGAAAGTCGACAGGGCCTATCTCATTTCTTCAGTATTTGATGAGAATGCCGACGAAACTCGGAAACAGAGCAGATCACGAGCATTCTTGCCATACGTCAAGGGCATGGCAAATTGATTAAGTAAGATGCTTAATTCAAATTCGAAATATATAAGTATTTTATTTTATTTTTTCGGCTTTTTAGTGATATTGCATTTTTTTTAAAACTATTGGATAACTGTAATTATACACATTAAACATGTAAACTCTCATATCTCTAATTAAACCTGTAAACATGAAAACATTATCACATTAACACATGTAAACATTATCACATTAAACATGTAAACTTTAACAAACTATAGAAAAATAAAATTGTATATATATATAAATTACTAGCTGCGCCCAGCGGTTTCACCCGCGTGGTGATGGAAAATTGTGATAATGATGATAGAAAATCATATATCTTTATAAATTATAGCCTATGTGTTATTCTGATGTGTAAGCTATATTATTGTAAAGTTTCATCAAAATCTATTCAGTAGTTTTTGCGTGAAAGAGTAACAAACATCCATACATACATACAAACTTTCGCGATTATAATATTAGTAGGATTATGCATATATTAATAGTATCATATTTTTATTTATATTATTTCATATATTTTAAGCACTGCTTTTAAAATTGTATTTATATATTATATTGAATTATAAATATAATTACACCATATAGAATTTATTATTTATTAAAATAGTATTTACGTATATGTGTATTTGCCATATTGTATTACCTACATTGTAATATTCTTACAAATTTAGTATTTTGATTTGTATTATAGTGTTATTGTATATTTATTCTGATATATTATTCAGTCTTAATTAAGTACGTTCATTGAATATAAAAATAAAAAGTTTTTTACGTTAATTAGGCTAATTGTTACGTAAGTTGTTTTACTTATTTCAGTTCTTTACTCTGACCCGCCTAGATACGGGACATTTAAGTCCTAGTTAGGTGGGCACTGAGCATTAGCTGCATTTCTGTGTTCATTTTTTTCGAGTTACTTATAGCATTGATAACAATGGGGCTAAATGTACAAACAAATAAATGAATAAAGTATAAAAAAAAACATGTAAACATAAACTATCAGATGTAATCGGTTCTTAGTAAGAAGATAAAGATTGCCCCTGAGACGATTAAGACCACTTCCAGACTCTAAGTCCAATATTATGAGATTAAAGCATGACTGTCGACTCCCTCTACTGGATCGATTTCAACTACATTCTTTTCAACCCTTGCCATGACCAGATGATAACTGCATACCAAATTTCAGCTTAATTGGATGATTTCAGCATTCGCTGATTTTCAAGTCTATAAGTCCAATATAAACAGTAGACGCACTCTCGTGCGGCATGGCATTGCGGGTATAGGGTATGAGGGAAGCCAGCAGAGGGGTTCGACAAACGCCTTTGGTTAGCGTTAGCGACTGAAGGTTGGCGACTTTTTCGAACGTTTGGATAACCGCGTCGGCCGAGTAGTGGACATCGGGCGTCCATATGCAAGCCCTCCATGGCGCCCTCCGAGCGGCCAGTCCGTGGTATAAAAATTATATTTTTCCAAAAATGATGCAGCAGTATTTTTGGAAAAATATCTTTTTAATGTTGTAGTATTTTTATAAATACTTCAAAATTTCACAACGTGATTTCGGTCCAACAAGGCATCCGTGTACCCAATTTCAAGTCTCAACTGCAAAATTTCGAGATTGAAGTATGACTAGTGCCCTCTGGTGGGCCGATCTCAACCACAACCTTTACAACTCTCACTATAACCAAACGATGCCTGCATGCCAAATTTTAGCTCAATTGGATGTGGCTTTTGAGCACTATCGAAAAGAAATACACCCACACACACACAATGTGAACACACACACAACACACACAGGCACACACACAGACATCAATCTGGAAATGGTCTTAATCTTCTCGGAGGGGGTCAAAATGTATGAATCCGTCTTCATCTGGATGTTTTTATGCTCATTCACATTACTTTTCCTCTGACGAGAAAATAAAACTAAAATAAAAATAGAAAATAAAAAAATATATGGGGTGTTATTACTGCACTGGCTTTTTTTCGGTGGGTGAATCAGTACAACAAAGTAAGCAACTTTTAATAAAAAAAATAAAAAAAACTTAAAAATAAAAAAAAAAATTTTTTTTTAGAAGTTTGTTTTTAAAAATTTTATGATGAAAAAGTATGAAAAGCTGTGATCATGATGGCTGTGATCATGATGTGATCTACTATCTAGCGGTTGGTAAAATGTCGCTGATATTGTTTATTTGACTTATTGCCTACCGCTAGATGGCGCAGTGCGATCAAACGCTTCTCAAACCTTTACTTAACAGTAAACTTCTTTAAAAACTTTAAATTAAAAAAAAACAAAAAATTTTTTTTTTTAAAAAAAACACATTTTTATTGGTTTTTTCCAATTTTTTTAATCAAAAGTTGCTTACTACGTTGTACTGAATCACCCACAGAAAATAAAGCCCGTGCAGTAATAACACCCCGTATAGATATCATTCATACCAGGTAGGTGCGATGTCGCTGCCTCTCCGTTTCTTCTCTTCAGGAGAAACATCGATCCAGGTAAACTGACCATCAAAATCAAAACCACCAACCTGTAAGAATGAATAGGACCTAGAGTTGCCAACTACAACGGGTGAACCCGTCACCGCAGGAAGTTTTATCGATATTAGATCGTTCTGTCTCCTGTGAGGTGAGAGTAGAAGACCTTGGACAAATACAGTCCACCGTCTAGTTACGCCACACGTTCATAAGAAGCCAACGCCTTACCGCGAGATAACCAGGTTAATCACCCAGCGGGCCGACAGTCGCGCCCTTACTTCCAGTTGCAACCAGATTACTCCGGTCTCTCGACTGGTTACAGGTTCGAGGTCGCTTGCACGGTCCTCTCCCTTACGTAGAGGTGATACGGTGTCTACCGAATCTATCGCGGACCACGGCATCCTTTGCTCGGCTGTTCACCCGGAATCGGGTAGCCGATTGGTTGTTTCAAGAGCAGTTGTCGTAAGGTAAACAACTACCCCCGCTCTATAGGAGACAGTACTGTATCCAGACCCCCCCCTGCTATCGGTCAGAATACACAATCGATCGGCTGACGTCGCACGGTGCGCAAACCATCCAGAAGCGTCCGAAGGATGACTGCTAGGGGAAACTTCCCGAGGGCCAGAGTCCTACCCTGGCTCGCACTTCTACGTGGAGGCCGCCGGATGGGTATTGACCCATGAGTAAGACCGACCCTAAACACATGGGTCTTAGTGGCCAAACTGCAACAGGGCCCATTAGCTCCCTGAAGTGCGATTGTATGAATTTTGTATTAACATTGGGTTTAGAAAAATAAATGTTGTCATGAAAGGATTCTCCATACACCACCCACTCCAAATACATGAAAGAGAACATAGTAAAGTATGGAAATCCATGATGATGAAACCTTTTGTCTGCTGAAATTACTAATCATGCATATTCAAATATAACAAAGCGACTACATACTCTTACACCCGAATCCATAGTTGATGCTTAACCCCTCGCGTACCAGACGGCCCGAAACGTCCAGAATTGATATTTACCGTCGAACCCCAGACGGCCCGAAATGGCCAGGCGAGGCCGACCGCTAATTATGGATTATTTAATCTTACTGTCTCGCACCAACCACTTAGCCAGTAGTATGTGCGAGGAGCGGAGAAAATTCTCTACCGTTTGGTAGCCAGATAAGTATTTTTCGTCACGTTGACTAGCCACTACAAATTTTTGAAGATCCATAGTGCCGCGATCGCTCGGCCGGTAAACAAGACGTTCGAGACGTAAAGAGAAAAAACGTTCGTTTGTGTGTTAAAAGTGATTATATCGTCATAATCGTAAGTTCTTTATATATTATAATGATACTATTATTTATTCGAGTAGAAATTTCATACCGAGGGCTTACCGAAATGAGTATTTTGAACAAAAATATTTCAAGTGCGAATTTGACTAATAATTATGAATAATCTTTATTGCTTTACATAACGACGTTACAAATATCTAATAGCAAATTTCAATAGGAACATAAAACAGGTCTTTTTTAGACGATCGGTGTGACAGTTTCGGAGTAATCGTTTTTTTTCTGAAACGCCATCTTTTTTTTGAGACTCGCGAATTTCTTACGGGCCGTAAGGCACACATTAAAATTCAAACCGCGGGCCGCTAGGGGTTAAGCATCGACTTGTGCTTAAGTAATGCTTCAAATTCATGCAGAATGTCTTTGGAACCAGCTGCCTTCTGTTATAAGCAGTGCAACTTAACTTTTCACTATTCAAATGTCATTGAGAAATAACTATCTATGCTAACAAAACTAATCCCCCTTCATACCCTTGTTCCATACATTCTCCTTCTCTAGATATAGTTTAGTTTAGTTGATTTTTTATTATTTTATTTTTTTATTTATTTTACATATACATTCAAATGCATGAGCACAACAGAAAATGAAATGACAATTTAGACAATGCTTGTATGCTTTTAAAGTTATATACATATCTGTCTGAGCCCAGGTTACATAGCGCATACATTAAACGCAAATGATTACGTTTCAATTGTGCTAAGCAAAGAGCAGCCGAGCTCACTTTGGGAGTCCCTCCAGAGTGCCATGGTTGTGTCAAGGAAAGATCTAAGATAACATT
The DNA here is from genome assembly GCA_944548615.1 of Micropterix aruncella. Classification (NCBI taxonomy): domain Eukaryota; kingdom Metazoa; phylum Arthropoda; class Insecta; order Lepidoptera; family Micropterigidae; genus Micropterix; species Micropterix aruncella. The sequence continues at coordinate 4,168,869 of OX155977.1, read as the reverse complement.
TTTAAAATTATTTTAATTTCAATTTATAATCATTATTAATATTATTATTGTTATTATTATAATTTTTTTATTACAGTAAAACCTCTGTAATCCGGCATCTCAGCTCTCCGGTACTCCCAGTAATCCGGCATTCTTTTCGCGGTGTTGACGCTTCTAAATAAATCTGGCAACGTCGGCCACTCACTGCCATGACATGAGAGCTGCTTCAAAGATAAGTTATGATGCGGCTATCGTCTCGTTCGCCACATCGATAGCGTGGGCAGAAGAAAATGGCGCCTGTGCTCATGACGTTTTAGTGTTAAAACGGTTACAAGAACCAGTGGCGGCGCTAGACCACACTTGAACGTCGGCGAAATTAGGTTCGCGAGGCCTTTTTTATTTCCCAGTCAAAAAGAAAACAAATTATAATGAGCCGAATTATAGTGAAACTAATGTACGAGTAAACGAGTTTTATTGCTAATCAAATGATGTTAAAAATTACACAAACAGAAATTAAAATAGACGAACTTTTCGGCTTTTGGCCTCACTGAACTTTTTCAGGTTTATGTCATAGCTAATACTAGCCGCTATTTCAGCTTCAATTGATAGAATTGATAACGCAAATAGTCTCTCTTGGGTCATCGTGCTTCTCAAGTAGGTCTTATTCAATTTTAACTTTGAGAAGCTTCTCTCAGCGGAAGCTGTACTGACGGGAACTGTGAGCATGATTCTAATTGCTACCTATGTAAACATTTGGATATATTTCTTCCAAATTATTTTCTAAAATGTACTGAATGAGTTGTTTCGTGTCGTTGACGGAGTCAAGTGAATTCGCTTTTAAAAGCTGTAGCTCTTCATATAGCTCGAAAGGCTGTATGTCACTGTTTTCGCCGTCGCCTTCCCGCAGTAAATCATTACAATGCTTGAGAAGGTCCTCTTTGGATATCGATTTCAATCATTTGGATAATACCCCTAAAGTACTACTAACTCACTTCACTCACGCAAGTGTATGAAAATAAATAAGAATAAATAAATAAAATTTAAATAATTTGTAAAACTTTTGCGAGGTCCCCTCAGGTGCGAGGCCGTCGGCGGTCGCCGACGTCGCCGACGCCTAGCGCCGCCACTGACAAGAACAAGCCCTTAAAGGACCGTTCAGAAATAAAAAACAAAAGACAATAGACAATTATTGCAAACCTTCCACGTCAATGGAATAACGTAAGTTACGCTACAGTAACACCTTTGTATATTTTATATTTTTAATGTAGCCTACATTAAAACGAAAGTTTCTGTTAGACTTTTTTAAATTATTTTCCAATAATCTGGCGTTTTCGGTAATTCGGCAGTGCACTGGTCTGGTATCTGTCGGATTACAGAGGTTGTCCTGTATTATTTTTTTCCCCTTTTTCATTATTTTAACCAATTGTCTAAACCGCGGAATAAAATCTACAAGCGCGAATCCCCTCTTTTGCGGTATAGAGGTGACTGTCGCATCGCATTCATATGAGTTCCGCTCGTTTCACTGTAAATATTGCTATCCATAATGCAGGTAGGCAGATAGTTTCATATGGGCCTGTTTTAGCAGTGAAAAAATATGTTGCCATAGATCGATAGTGAATTGCGCCCAGAAAAGAATACCGTAACAGAGAAGATTCTCAAAATAAGCATAATAAATCGATTTCGCGTCCTTGGAACTAATAAGTTTTCGTATTTGGCGCAGCAGAAAACAGGCACTAGAAAGTTTCTCTCTTAATTGCTCAGCACTTCTTGTCATTATGACTTCTTGGCCCTACGTTTGGAAAGGCTCCCGTCTCTACGTTATTCTCGAATCTACGCAGGTTAGTATGTTATGCATTCAGTCGGTTAGCGCATTCAACTGGGTTAGTCTCCGCTTCGATCTGACCTGAAAATTGTCGACGCCGTTGGTCGAGTATTCCAAAGTATTGGCGTCGAGTAGGTCTATAATCGGCACTAGGGCGGTCCTTCGAAGGTACTTGGAACGCTGGAGGAGCGGTCGGAGCCAATCCGGAGCGGGTTCGCAGTGCGCATCCAGGAATACGAGGACGTCTCCACGCGATATCCTCGCACCGGTGAGGCGGGCCCGGATCAGCCCTTGCCTGGGTGTAATACTTCCATTATTTACTTTGCTTATTACTATTAACATACAGAAAAATCAATACACTGAAATGTAAAATTATTAAATGTGTCAACTAGGAACTATGCAAATAGAATATCGCTTAAAATACTAGCTATCGTATCCACTCGCTGGGTACCTGGAATGGTTTTTTTTTGTAGTATAATAAAGACTTATTCATAAAAAAATATACAAATTACATGTCACAGTTCCCCAATAAGGCTAGTGCCTTTTCAGTGAGTAACTAACAAAATGTGTTCATATTTGCCTTATACTTATATTATCTATTCAGTATTCAGTATTCAATTTAATCATTAAGAATATACGATAAAAGCATGAATTATGAATTAAAGCTAATTATCGCATATTAGAATTTGTCAGTTACTAGTAATATATTAATATATGTAGATATAAAACTATTAAAGCATAAATATTAATTCGACAATAGCGTTGACTAAAGTCGGCTTTACACGGCAGAAAAATAAAAATAAATAAAAAAAAAATAGGGCTGAATCCATGTACATGAGTATACATATAAAATAGATAATTATTATAAGAATATTAATAGTCACCTTAGGCACTTTATACAAAAAATAATCACACAATAGAAAGTATCAAAACAAAATTAGAAAAAAAACAACGTATGTATATGTAGTAGAGAGTAGAAGAGAGTTTGTAGCCGTCTTCTACGTGGAACCCTCTTCTTAAAATGTTCCCGCCGCCGAACGCCGAACGCAAAGACGTAAAACAGGATACAGTGAGTGTTGTGTGCAAGACGGATTTTAAAAATTCCCGCGCTCCGAGCCCGGCCCCCCACCACCGTTATAACCTACGCAGTGGCGGCAGCGGTTTGCGGCCTACCCGCAAAACAACGGACTGACAGCTCTTTAGTCTACCCTAGACAACGGCGGCTGCAACGTCACCGAAACGTCGGGTCCTACAAATTTCACGCGGTAAATTCGTTTTCTATCCTATTTATAATGTCAAACAACCGCGATAGTCTTCGATTTTATATTTATTATAAAACATAATAATTACAAAATATGATAATTACAAGGGGGGGAGGGGGCAAAATAGAAGGTTAATATTGAAATAAGAAAAAATATAGAAAATAAGCAATAATGGAAACTTTTTTTATTGCGAAATGTTAATGAGCTCCCCGAAAAAACGAGAACTGAAGATTTCGCAATGCTCTTTGCATTTGCTGTAACAATATCCTGACTGTTTTTTGGCTCGATTCATAACTATGGACAAAGCATGGCTTCACCATTTTGATCAAAATTGACAAAATAAAAGACATGGAACGGTTGCCGACTTTCTGTTCTTGCATGACTACTCCCGTGATTATTGTTGACTCCTAAGACTTAAAAAACATTCATATTCTAATCCGAGCGCCATCTCTATGTTGGGTTGAGAATATTTCTATTTCTCTGTCCATGCGAGAATCTTTAAACTTGATAGAAACTCTGAATACACTTGAATACACCTACACTTGAATACACTTACACTTGAATACACTTTAAATACACCTTTATCGAGGTGCGAATGAATAAATTAATAGTTTAAAAAAAAACACTAAAACACGCTTTTATAAATGTAAACTCCAAAAAAGGTTTGTTATAACCTTAAAACCTGATTGTGTTCAAAGTCCATTACGAGACCTTTCTCACAAGTGCAAACACGACTATGATACGATATTCCATCATGGAATGCCATTGCCTATCTTCCGGCTTCATCATCAGACCTTGAAACCTAATCGTGGTCATAGTTCATTCCAAGACTTTTCCAACAAGTCCAAACACAGCTATGATACGATGTTCCATCATGAAGTTCCAGTTCATATCTTCCGACTCCATCATCAGATCAGTTCGACAGTACCATATTATTGTATTGTCATCAGAACTACATACAGCGACCAATTTTCATGACGCTATGATCCTTGGAAGATGTTTAAATTAGTTACCTTAGATTCCATTACATAGTTACAAACAGGTCGACCTAATAAAAGTGTGTTAAAAACCACAAGAAAGTGCGAAATCCTATTGCAAGTAGGCGAGGATTTCCACATTAAAAAATGTAGTTCTAGGATTTTTTTTTAGGAAGGGCTTCTAATACAATTAAAACCAGAAGGAGGTGTATACAGGAGGGTGTATCAGATGTATGCAGCAGTGAGTGATAGGATTTAAACCAATGGAAAGCAAAAAATATTAAAATTTAGGGCCAGCTGGTTGATCCGTGGTAATAGTAAAAATCGGTTTTGTCACCCAAAGATTCTACCGGCATATAGCCAAGGACTGATTTCATCTGAATATTAATTTTATAAATAAAATGGACAACACGTCAGGCGGTGCAATTCGTTTCTTGGCTAAGGGCGGGTTTAGGCCAAGCATCTACAGATGGCGTTAACATTTAATAAATAAAATACAAACAGACCTGCCATGGAATTCACTGACCAGATTCGGGCCTATCATAATACTATTATACAATCTTGTCTCTCCAGGAAAATAATCAACTCCTTTCTAGAAAAATTATCTAAAACCGCAATTTCAGCATCTCAAATTCTATTGCTTCGAAAGGGGAGTGAATGGGAGGTAAGGTGGACGCTCACATGTGGCAAGACAGCTGTCCTAAACCTACCACAGCCGGTCGTTAGTCCGAAATCCACCATTCACCTCCCAGAAGTGTAATAATTATATATGATGGGCCCGATTTTTGGTCGGTGAATTCCATGGCAGCTCCGTTTGTATTTTATTTATTGAAAGTTTTGAAAAGTTAATATTCAACCACATTACTAAATTTTTAGACGCTCACGACATTATTAACAGTAAACAGTTTGTATAAAATCGGAGACTATCGCGGTTGTTTGACATTATAAATAGGATATAAACGAATTTACCGCGTCAAATTTGTAGCACCCGACGTTTCGATGACGTTGCAGCCGCCGTTGTCCAGAGTAGACTGGACAACAACAACCTAACCCAATTATTTTGACACGTCCAAGAGCGGTCTTTAGCCGTCAATTGGACACGACGAAAATGTAATGTAAACCGAGAGAAGGAGCGCATCGATTTTGTTTATGAAATGAATATTCAGATGAAATCCGGCCTTGGCTACTTGCCGGGAAAGTCTAGGGGTGACACAACCGACTAGTTTCTGTATCCATAATATACAGGATGAGTTTTAATTAACCGGTATCCTTCAAGGGCGTGAATCAGTACGAGCAAGTAAGCAACTTTTAATCAGAAATTTTGGAAAAAAAAACAAAAAAATACATTTTTTTTGTTTTTTTTTTAACCCTTAACCACCTGACGTCGGTCTCAGAGACTCCAGCGATTTTATTTTTCAAATTATTCCGTTATTATGCACTGAGTCTATGTACTTTTCCCTTACCCCGCCAGTTCGTCCCGTGCCCTTAGCAGTTCTGGAGGTGCGCGCTTTTGAAAATTACATGTAATTATTTTTTGCGTGCGGTCCGTTAGACCGACGTCAGGTGGTTACGTAATTTTGTTAAATTATATTTTTGATGGCTAACAATGAATCGCATGGATGAAAATATAGGTCGATGGTTAGAGGAAGTCGACACAGACTCGGAAAACTGGACTATACCAGAACTTTCGAATGAAGACTGCAGTGACGTAGAAGATGGTCTAGTGGATCAGATCATTGAAGGTGAATGTCAGTCCGACTCAGAAGTGAAAGGTGATGGGCCTGACCTTCAACTCACTGAACAGGAAAACGACATCAGGTCGCCGATGGAATATTTATCTTCCGACGATGATGTCTTGTGACCCCAAAAAGAAACGCAAAATAGCCTATATATGTTTTCTATGTAAGAATCCAATTTGCAGTGAATGTAGTAAGAAAATGTGCATTGATTGTCGCCGTAAGTTGTCATTATTCGTGCCTTGTAATATTGCAAAAGTTGTGATTTTTTCATGTCAAAAACTATTTGATCTCATAGATAATTAATCGAACTTGTCGCAAATAAGTAAAAATAAAATTACAAAACCTTTCTCAATAATCGAGAAAGCTACACATTGGATTCTGGAGGTTGATTCGGTCTCGAAGCAGTATAAATTCCCTGAAAGTCTCGGATGCACAGCCCTCCGTCCAGATATAACTCTTTACTCTCTATCTCGGAAGGTGGCTCTTATTGTAGAATTAACTCTTCCATGGGAATCAAATATCCCAAAAGACCACGAGTACAAATTAAATAAATACCATGATCTTGCAAATGCCGTAACCCGGAACGGCTTCACTGTTCACCTTCACGCGGTGGAAGTTGGCGCTCGTGGCCTGCCAGCTAAATCTCTATTTCACCTCTTTAAAGATCTTGGCCTTTCCAGAAAAATAATCAACTCTTTCTTAGAAAAATTATCTAAAACTGCGATTTGCGCATCTCAAATTCTATGGCTTCGAAGGGGGAGTGAATGGGTGGTAAGGTGAACGCTCACATGTGGCAAGACAGCTGTCCTAAACCTACCACAGCCGGTTTGTAAGTCCGGAATCCACTGCTCACCCCCCAGAAGTGTAAAAAAATAGTATTATGATGGGCCCGACTCCGGTCGGTGAATTCCATGGCAGCTCCGTTTGTATTTATTGTTATAAAGATTTTTTATACTCAAATCTCAGATTTTCCAAGCTCCTACATTTTTACCTAAAATTGATAAACATTTGTTTATTTATTTATTTATTTATTTATAGTATTACACAAGTTCGTTTGTACAGTTTACCATATCATGTTGTATATATATATATATATATATATATATATATATATATATGAGACGTTAGCAACAAAATGATTCTCGAGGATTATTAAGTTAAGTGTTGATTTTTGATATCTTTAAGCATACTTTTGCATTGTTTAAATTTCAAATGTGATTAAAAATATTATGAAAATAAGGATGTGACTTTAATTTATTCCAATATTTTAAGTTACTTTAACATAAAATGGAAAATACGCAGGCGGTCTCTAGGACCGACGTCAGGTGGTAGTGTATCTGAAATATACGTCAGGTGGATAAGGGTTAAATTAAAAAATTTGAAGTACGTACTTGACTGTTAAATAAAATTTTGACTAGCGTTTAAGCGCGCTGCACAATCTAGCGGTAGGTAAAATATTGTTAATAAACAACTGGAGCGATATTTTATGTACCGCTAGATAGCGCATCGTGCTCAGTGTTTTTTATACTACTTTTCAGATAAAAAAAAACATTTTCCCATAATTTTTTATGAAAAGTTGCTTATTTGCTGGTACTGATTCACACCTTTAGGGACGCCGGTTAATACAAACTCACCTAGTACATCGCAAGCTTTTCTGGAGATAAGCCACTCAATGATGAAACAATCCGAATATACTTGAGCGAAAAGTGAGCTGAAACGATTTATAGACACACACAAAGACACAGATTCCCAACACGGTGCGCTGCCCAGTTCCTCGTGCTAATCAATCGGGTAACCTGAAAGTGTAATCCGTTTGTGCTGTAGTGAAAGCTCTTCCCGTCGATGACGTCTATGAGCGGTATCAACGCCGATTCGGGTCTCTCTTTGATTCTGTGGAGGAGCGGTCGGAGCCAGTCCGCTGTGGTCTCGCAGTGGGCGTCCAGAAAAACTAACGCGTCCGCCTTTGCAACTTTAGCGCCTTCGAGACGCGCTTTTATTAGACCCACCCTATACAACAAAACTGGACATTTAACCAAGGTCTGATAAGAGTGCAGGAGTTATCTACTTCAGGCGTACCCTTCACCCCAACTAGGCTTGTCAACTAAAACGGGCAAACCTGTCACCTCAGGAAGTTTTAACGATATTAGATCGTTCTGTCTCCCATTGGGTGAGCGTAGAAGATTTGGGACGAAAACAGTCCACTGTCTAGTTACGCCACTTTTTACGTACCGTTGGGCGACGCCAATCGGTTGTGCAATCTGACTAATGCAGTAGGGGTGGATGTTGACCTGTCATCGACCACTCTTGAAATGACAAAGTGGGTATCTGATCCTGAATTCAGAGCCGGGCAAAAGATGCCATTGGTCCGCGATACATTTAAACTGAATCATCGCTGAATATTCGGCAAGTAGAGGCTGTGCAAGAGAATTTGGACCCAATACCAGTCGAGAGGTTAGTTAGCTATTTAGTTTGTCTGGGCTATTTCCCGCACTTGGCCTCTTGATTGGGCCGTTGTGCGTGGCTCATGTTTCTATTTATGTTACTCCAGCCAACCCAGGCTGTCACAGAAGGTTAGCAGCCTGTTTGGGTTGCTACAGGCCTCCGGGACAGATGCTGGAGATTGTAGTAATCTTGCCCGTTGCTCTGCCACGCTCCTGCATTCCATGAGCACAAGCTGTGGCGTTTCTTCTTCCTCCATGCATCCTCTGCATAGAGGGCTGTCTGTCACACCTATGGTAAACAGGTGTTTATTTAGGTGACAGTGGCCTATCATAGTACCTATGACTTTACGGATTTTGTCCCTTTTTAATTTGGTGAGGTTGCGGGCAAGTTTTTTAGACGCTTCCGGAACCGCGTTCTTTGTTTGCCTGCATCCTGCGATTTTTTTCTATTCTTTAAGGTGGGTTTCGTCGGTGTTCCTGCGTAGCCATGTTTTTATTTGGGCCTGGGGTATGGGCATCAAAGGTTCCGGTCCATATACTATTTCCTTTGATCCCCTTTTGGCCAGTTCGTCTGCCGCGTCGTTGCCCAGTCGAGAGGTTGTCCAGACGATTAGGTAATTCCAGATGGAGATATCCTTCTAAAACTCGTATTCAGGGCCAGTCCTCCCTAGGAGTCAACCTTCGGGCGCTCCTGGACGGTTTGTGCACTGTGCGGTGTTAGCCAATCGATTGTGCAGTCCGACTGACAGCCGAGGCAGTCTGGAAACAGTATTGTTTCCTATAGAGCGGGGGAAGTTTTTAACCTTGCGACAACTGCTCTTGAAACGACCGTTCCGCTACCCGATTCCAGGTGAAGAGCCAGGCAAAGGATGCCGTGGTCCGCGATAGATTCGGGAGACACCGTATCACTGCTACGTAAGGGAGAGGACTGCGCAAGCGACCTCGAACCTGTAACCAGTCGGGAGGTTGAAGGTATCCTAATGGTTATTCCAGACGAAGATATCCCTCCAAAACTTATAGTCAGGGGGCGAGGCTGCCTTAAGTCAGCTACGCCTACTTCACGGGAGATAGAACAATCACTATCGTTAAAGCTTTTTGAAATGACAGGTTTGCCCGTTGTAGTTGACAACCCTAGTTATTCAATGTCGTAATACGCTTTGGCAGCTGGATGCCATGTCTAAGTAAAGACTAGTCTGGCAAGTGTCTTGTAGAGTGTCTATAGAGTCTGACAAGTGTCTTTATTTTCTGGCATAGCAGACGGGCTTACTAAATCCAATCAATTACTCCATTGAACAAAAGTAGTCATGTCAATAGTTCAAAAGATATTGTAATAAAAATAATCATGATATATTTGAAAATTAAATAAAGTCAAAGTCCTTAATAAAACAAATAGGTTCTTAATAATAATATCCTGGATCTTTCTCTTAAACTGAATATCTCTAAGGCCCAAGACCTTTGGTGGCTAAAGGCCTAAATACACTAATACCTGGAAATCAGAGCCCAGGAAGTGTCGAATAGAAAAAGATTCTTAATGAAGATAATACTTATAATGAGTTATAGTCTAATAATGATAATGACGACCTTACCTATTTGGTAGACGTACTAGTTTCACCATATTCTGAGGAAAACGGCTCTTTATATAGTACGATAGTTTTTCTCGGAGTTCTGGAAGTGTCGAATTGTCGTCTACCAGGATGATTTCTTTTAGGTAGACATACTCTGAATTCGGATCACTTCCCGGAGAACCTGTAATATAAAAGAAGTGAAATTAATATAAACTAAAACTAAATATTAAAATTTTTACATTTTTGCTGTTTACAAAACCGGTTCAGCATCAAGCGATATTTATTTATTTATTTTCCAAACTATAATTAACATTACACGACTGCCTAACAAAAAAGTAGTGTAAAGTCTTCAGGGTTCATCTATGTATATTTTCGATTCTTTATTACACCATAACTACCGCCTGAACCTAAACGCCTGAACCGATTTAGAAACGAAAGTGGTGTTGTTGGAATCCTTATGTCATCCCGGGTGTTATATAGTACCTTAACCCTTCAGGCCTCGGCCCCTCAGCCGATTGACAAGTTGATGTCCCAAAAACTTTTAGTAAAAATTAGTAAAAAAATTGAATTATGTTTGTCGAGATTTATTACGCTGCGCCGAAGGCTGGCGTGCGAATGCATGCCGTCGCAGTTGCGACGGCTGTTATATTGAAAGCAGCGCCAATGCTTATGGCAGTGGCGCACTAAGTATTAACATTTAGATTAATTAACAGTGCTATTACTAAACAATTTAAGACGGGGTACGTAACACCACTGTCTCACTAAAACATTAATTACGGAATAACTGCAGTATAAGAACCTCTCTCCAAAAAAAAAAAATATTTAGACTAATAGATTGTTTCATTTTAATGCTAAATCTGGAAGAAAATTGTGTCGGTCGCTATAAATAAGCGAGATATAGGCATTCAAAGTTTAAATTTTATTTGTAAACAAAGAGGTCAAAATAGGCCGAAATAAAATTCACCACGCTATATTCGCCACGCTGATTCCGAATCTTCCATAATCTTTATTCGATCTCAATAAATAAGCGAGATATAGGCGTTCAAATTTTTCATCCCAATGTCAAGAAAGTTGCGGCCATTTTGTTTGTACATACCGTGTTGGACAGATTCGAGTATATCGTAATATCGATAACAATTAGCGATATTACAGAAATTATGACAAATTGCAGAGTTTTTAGAGTAATCGAAAGATTTTGTAAAAAAAAACGATTAAAAAAATATATTTTTTCGCGAAACTTAAAAAAGGGCACTATTTTCGTTGTTTTTTCAATGACTTTACAAATTGATGACAGAAGTTATCCTGAAATGTCGTTTGTTTCAGGTTACCTTTAGTCATCAATACACCAAGTCATTTCGTAAAAACTTCGAAAATTGTCTAATTGTTTTAGATGATCGCTAACACATGGCACTAAATATTAGGTGTTAATTAAATATTGAAGAAATTTAGTTTGTTTCAGGTTACCTTTTGTCATCACAACCAAAGTCAATTTGTAAAAACCTCCAAAAAAATTCGAATTTTCGCTAACATATTGGCATGTTAACATCAATAGCGCCGCCGCAGGCAATTTTTAAGCTATTGCATAGCTTTTATCGCGGGCCTAGGCCAGCGCGGCGACCGAATGAAAAAATTTCTTCACGAAAATTAATGATTATAAACTGATAATTACGTCTAAACGAGTACTGCTTACGATTCGAAAAAAATATATGTTAAACAAGAACATTTTCCTAATATTCTTAGCCTTGAATATTTTAGATTTTGTTTATATTACATAGTGTAATTAATTTGTGAAATTAGGTCTAACAGAACACAAAAACGACTATCTACTACGCAAATACTATCTGGCGTATTATTATGAAACCTGCACCATTTTAAAGACAATTTAATTATCTATCTTTTTATCTACGATTTTATTCGAATAATCCGTTTTTTTTTGCTTTATCGAATAACAAATTCGTGCGCGGCGCTCTATCGGAAGACGTTTAAATTATTATTCCGAATCATTTGCTTCCGCAGCCGAAAATGATTCGGAATAATTTCAACGTTTTCCAATAGAGCGCAGTTATCTGATATCAGAAAAAATAAAATAAATAAAATAAATAAATAATTATAATTGCAAAAGTTGTTAAAAATGCTATGCAATAGCTTTACCGCGGCAGTCCCCGAGTGCCACACGTATTTTTTTTTTCGAATTTCGCGCGAAATTCGAAAAAAACTTTTTGCCTGCGGTGTTAGTTTGATATTGAACACATTTTAATTTTGTTTCAGGTTACCTTTTGTCATTATCACCAAAGTCATTTTGTAAAAACCTCGAAAAAAATCGAAATATCGCTAACACATAGCGCCGCAGGCAAATTTTTTTTTTCGAATTTCGCGCGAAATTCGAAAAAAATTTTGCCTGCGGTGTTTGTAAAACATTAATGAATTTTCTATTGTTTCAGGATACCTTTTGTTATCAAAACGCAAAGTCATTGAAAAAAACCTCAAAAATAGTCTTATTTTTTTAAATATCGCACTTGTTTTTTCACGACCATGCCATCATTTTTGTAATTACCGAATGGTTATCGATATTAGAGAACTCGCGATATATCGACTAATTTCATACACTACTTCTGAAGCAATATGGCCGTTGTAATGACGTTTAGTATGCAAACTTTAAATGCCTATATCTCGCTTATTTATTGAGAGCGACAAAAGATTATTGCGGATTCGGAATCTGCATGGCGAATATAGTCCGGTGACGTTTAAAAATCAACAATCCAGGAGAGGTTCCTATACTGCAGTTATACCCATGTTTTTTTATTCTTTTTAATATATTTGCTTGAAATACAAATTACTATTAAAAGTTGCTTGCTGGCTGGTACTGATTTCCAGGATGCCGGTAATTAAAAGCTCATTCTGTATATAAACGTATATCGTATTTGCTATCATTTGGCTCGCACAGTCGATACCAAAGGGACTGCGCAGAAATTGCACACATCCATGCAGTAATTTTCATGACTTAAAAAAAATGACAACTGTCAAAAACACGTATTTGCAAAGTGACAGTTGTCAAAGTTAATCTCACCGATAAAGTCTGGCTTGCCATTGGTGTCCGATTTGAGGTCGTAGAATCTCGTGTGCGAGAACCAGGGCTTCGTCCTTCTAGCGCTGTTTAGGACACTCCATATAGTCCTCAGCAACACGGAATAGGGCTCGTTATGGAAGATTATAATGACTGATGCGGACGGCAGCTGAGCGTCATACAGGACTTTCTTGCATTTTGGGTCCCGGTAATCTGGAAAATAAATACAAGTTTTTATTTCTTAAACTGTGAAAATACAAAATATATCAATGGATGGCTTATGAAATTCTCTACTCTTTAATTTAAAGTGAAGTCCGGTACTATTTTAGAATTATTGATGAAATTTTAAGTTTCAATTGCATTAAACATATTTTACTTTCTCGGCCAACCAACAAACAAGAAGGGAAAATATATTATTATAAATTATTGTAATCTGAGTGCGTTCTTTGAAACAAGATTCTATGTGTTGCAGTTCCTTATTCCTAATGCCATTATATTCCTTTTTTTAAAAAAAGAAGAATCAACTAGTCTACGCAGTCAAAAGCCTTCGAGAGGTAATAAAAAAATGCCTAAGTCTTTTTTTAATACTGTCTAGCCTAAGTAGTGTTTTTACTTTCTTGGCTCACCAACCAACAAAGAGGAAAAGTAAAGTATTTTTAAAAATTGGTTGTGTCACCCCAAGATTTTCCGGCAAGCAGACAACCCCCTTCGCGTGATAAACCCTCTAAAACACCTCCCCGTCCTACCTCAAACCCATCCACCCCCTACATCCCTCCATCCTCCTCCTACACCCTTCTCCCCTATCAACCCAAACCTCCCCCTCCCAACCATCCCTCTCTCTCAGTCCCCTCTCCCTCCTTACCCTCACCATCCCCCCTCCCCCAATTTCCCCCATCCCATTTCCCTCCTACTTCCTACCCCCCCTACTCCATCTCAACCCTCTTCCTTAACCCCCCTCCCTGTCCCCGCAACTCCCCCTTTCGCACCCCTAACCCCTACCCCCTTTAACCTCTTTTCCCTCTTAACCACATACCCCCTTTAACACCCCCGTAAACCCAAACCCCCCTAACCCCCCCCCCCCCCCAAACCCCTTTTGCATTCTAAGCACTTGGGTATCTATTAAAGCACTCTAGATAAGGCGAAAAAGGAACCCACGGAAGAAGAAGAATATTTTCGTCCGTAACTTTATACACCCTGACTACTTGGTCTATTTTCCTCGAAGTTATAGCATTTTAGATAAGGCGGAATAGGAACCCACGGAATAATATCGGAAGAAGAAGAATGTTTTCGTCCGAAACTTTATACATCCTGAGTACTTGAGTATCTTTTAAAGCACGCTAGATAAGGCGGGAGAGGAAACGAACGGAAGAAGGAGAATATCGGAACAAAAAGAATATTTTAGTCCGAAACTTTTTACATCTTCTTCGAAGTTTAAAGACTGTCCGAACTTTTTATATCTGCTTTGAAGTTAAAAGACTGTAGATACGGCGGGGATAGGAACTCATGGAAGAAGAAGAATCTCAGATAAAGATGAATATTTAGCTCTCCAGAGTAAATGTAAAATCCCTTCCGCTTTAAAACTGAACGATATCACCATTACCATTGTCGCAAAAAGTGAAAGATCTTGGTCTAATTATCGATGAACATTTCTCCTGGACGAGGGTAAATCCTAAAATATTTGCTAGTTTTCACCCTCTGCAAATTTTCAGAAGATTTCTTCCTATGGACACAAAAAAATCTTTTGCACAGTCTCTCCTCTTACCTTTCCTTGACTATGCAGATGTGGCTTATCTCGATTTATCAGAGGAACTGCTCAACAATTTTGAACGTTTGCAAAATGTATGCATACGATTCATCTTCGGTCTACGTAAGTATGATCACGTGTCCGACTATAAGGCACAGCTAAAGTGGTTGCCAGTACGCCAAAGAAGAAATGTTCATATACTTGCTCTCCTATATCGCGTACTCTCCCAATTAACACCATCCTATCTCCACGAGCTTTTTGAAACACTAAGTTCCCACGGTCTCGTACTTCGGTCAGCCTCTGACATTTTATTAAAAATTCCGAGTCATAATAGTGATTTTCTATTCCTATTCTTTCTGTGTCCATGGGGCAAGACTCTGGAACGATCTCCAGCAAATATACGAAATTCGCCCTTCTTTACCATCATTTAAGACTCACCTTAAGGATTACTACCTTTCTAAGAAGTAACCAGTTTCTTCCCTTTCTCTCCTGTTCCTCTCTCCCGATTTCCTCTCCACGGGCATTATTAGTTTTAAATTCTTCCTTTTGTCTGTATGTTATGTAATAATCTTTATTTTCACAATGCGCGCATGTACCCTACTACTGTGTTTAGGTTAGTTGTTAAGACATTGCCATGTGGCAAAAAGCTCGCATTTTTGTATACGATTTAAGTGCAAATAAAGAGTTTTATTATTATTATTATTATAATATTTTCGTCCGAAACTTTTTACATCCTGAGTACTTAGGTATCTTTTGAAACTCTAGATAAGGCGGGAGAGGAACTAACGGAAGGAGAAGAATATCGGAACAAGAAGAATATTTTAGTCCGAAACTATGCATCCTGAGTACTTGGTCTATCGTCTTTAAAGTTAAAGCACTTTAGATAAGTCGGGATAGAAGAAGAAAAACGTTTCCGTCCGAAACGAATAAGGAATTGCGCAATACCTACGGAAAAATACCCTTTATTCAAATGTACCTACCATTCGACCGTATCATCACAGTGGAACAAAACCGGATTCGTCCGCCGGCTGAAAGAGGGCGTTCATCGATTTCATTTATGAATTTAATATTCAGATGATCTCAGTCCTTGGCTACTTGCCGGAAAAGTCTTGTGGTGGCACAATAGATATTTTTAGTTGATAAAAATGCCCATGCCCTAACACTGAATTGTTTATCTGCACGTGGTATCGATGCTTCTTTTAACCCTTAGGAAGCTAGCCATGGGAATGAAACTTAGGAAGGCATGTTTTCAACCCTCGAAAAATTTCTTTGAAGAGATGTTAGTGCACGCAGTCTAATGTATAATGGTGGCTTATTTAATGAAGGCGACTTTTTTCGCATATATGTAATTACATAATTGCATAAATATGAAGATCGGCCGCATGCGAGTTGTCAGCCGCGGATCTATGGGGGGGGGGGGGGGGGGGGGGGCGACCGCCTCCCCCCCCCCCCCAACGAGGATTGAAAAAAAAATATCCCGCTACTGGACAATGTCATAAACGACCTCAAAAATCGGCTGCCACCCGAAACCCTACAGGTTTTTAATTTAAACATTATAATGCCATGGGTAATAATAAAAGACGATAGCGATCACTCAAATGTAGTAGCAGATCTTGTTAGAGAGCATAAGAGTCTCCTATAGTGGACGCAATCCTTCCTGACATTTCCGGGTCCGCTAAAACGTGCGAGCAAGGCAGCACATCAGCGTTCTCGCTCTACAAGAGATGTGGCGCATGGCGCCAGGCTATCGATATCGATTGATTCTTATATCGATGATTACATACAAGAAAGTCGACTATTATCGTCAAAACCCGGCTTTTATAACAAATCCAGAAAGAATTGCGAAATTAAAACGGATATTCTATCCTATTGCAAAATATTAATGCACTGAAATATTCAAAATTTTCTGAAATGTCGAAACACAGCAATTAGTTATTGCCCTAATGGGGACATACTTAATAGGACATTGTCCTTGAAGAATAAATTAATTATTTCACTAATGTGATTAGAAATGTATGACACCACATTATATATGTAGTCTTTTCCCTAACAGTGCATTGTCTGACGGTGCAAAAATCGTGTGTGACAAGTAGTGTATGTCATTATCTACTGGACATCCGACAGCGGTAGCCGAAACGAACTACGAATACTATGTATCCGACCATATCAATATCGAAAATTCATCGATATCGATAGTGAGGCGTGGCCGGGGATAGCACATCTCTATATCTTGTGCGAGGGAGAAAGGTGATGTGCTGTCTTGCCTCGCACGTTTTACGACCCGGAATGTCAGGAAGGATTGCGTTCACTATAGGAGTTCATGCGGCAGGAGTTCTGGAAGAATACAAGATCTGGAAAGAAAGTTTTAGAAGGGAAAAAACAAATAAACCCGCTTATTCGAAACCAAAAAATATTCTAGATGTTCTAGATCTGGCCAACGAATTCATCTACCCTGGCATACATCGCCTCATCCTTATCATAGCATCCTTGCCCGTAAGTGTGGCGACTGCCGAAAGAAGTTTTTCAACTCTGAGGCGAACGAATAAAAACCTGGCTACGATCCACGATGGTAGACGATAGGTTAACAGGGTTGGCACTCCTGCATATTAATTTTTATATTTTAGTAGACAATGAGAAGATAATTAAAAGATTTGCAAAGAAAAAACACCGGAAACTGCAATTTGTAATTTAATTCTGTGTTATGCACTATTATGTATCATTTGTTCATTGTTCATTTAGAAGTAAAATAAAAAAAAACGTAGGAGTGTATTCATTATTTCTTTTCCCTTTTTATAATCCTTAGTTACTTAATTACCTATCTCTCTATTCATCATATTGGATGCCCTAAATTCACACTATAATTTATTTTAACTATCTATAGACAGAAACCCATCCCCACTGTCCGCCCCCCCCCCCCCAAAACAAGACGTAGATCCGCGCCTGCGAGTTGTCACATCGGAAAAACCACCGATCGGTGGTATTAGCATTCCAGCAGTAGGTACACGGTGTCACGATAAACGGTTTATAACCTATGAACATTCTAAATATATCAATGGATAGCTTATGAAATTCTCTACGTTTTATTCTGAAGTGAGGTCTTGCAGTATTTTAGAATCTTCGTTAAAAATGGAAGTTTTAATTGCATGAAACCTATTTTTTAAAGTTCCCTACGCGTGAATTTACACATTTTTCGTTATCACTTTCGTATACGAAAATGTGTAGAATTTCAAAATCTACAAAATGATATATAAATAATTACAATCAGTTTGGTCATCCTGGTGTTTTTGGCGATTTTCGCTTGTGTATACACATGGGCGCCCGCAGAAAATTTTCTAGGGGGGGGGGGGGGCAAAATATTTTTAGTAATCTTTTAATGTAGTTTTAATTTACTTAAGCATATTTGTATGGTGAACGAACGGACAGGACACTGTAGTAATGAAGGGCATACTGTAGCAACAATTTTTTTATTAACACAATATATGTATATAACAAAAAATAGAACAACATAAATTTAAAATAAAATCGTCTGTTATCGCTACCAAACATATCTACAATTTTGTCCATAAAGTCTTTTTTGCTGCATTTCACTTTGTCTCTGTGTACGCTTAACATGCACAATTCAGACAGACGTTCATCTGAAATTGTAGATTTAAGCCATGTTTTTACACGACGTAATGTGCTGACCGATCGCTCCACC
Source organism: Micropterix aruncella (assembly GCA_944548615.1). Classification (NCBI taxonomy): domain Eukaryota; kingdom Metazoa; phylum Arthropoda; class Insecta; order Lepidoptera; family Micropterigidae; genus Micropterix; species Micropterix aruncella. The sequence goes on along the minus strand of OX155977.1, from coordinate 4,150,579 downwards.
GTACATGTTGTTGCTGGTAATGTTAGCAAAACTAGTAAGGCATACCTGACACTCGGATAAAACTTTGTAAAAGGTAACAAGTCGATGAAATCTTGGCTACTTTTGTATTCTCGCGTTTTCCAAAAATCAAACCAACTCAAGGCTTCAGTTTCAAAATTATCAATGTGGTATATATACCTGATTAATAGTAGACATTAGATCTCTAAACTGTTGACGATTCAGTTTGCATAATTTCGAGGGATGTAGCAACGCTAAGTTAAAATGTGCACTGTTGGCTTCACAAAATCGACTCTCCATTCAGTTAATTAGAAAATCTAAGTATGGAAAGTAAACTGTTTGTCTAACTAAAGTACTCTTCAACACTTATGGTCCCCGGATTACTTCGATGCTTTTGTCTTCCACACTGTCTTGGGATACTCAGTTCAATATCCACTTTCTGTGCGAGTTGTACTGTTTTCTCAAAAATATCCCTGAAATAGTTATCGGAATCACCTTGGTGAAGTTTTACTACACTGAGCAGGTTTTGAACTTGCAGTTGGACTTCTGGAAGATCAACTTGAACAGCTTGAAAAGCCTGAGTAACTGGTTCCAGTATGACAGAGTACTGTGAAATAATATTGAGACAAAATAATAACGTGCTGGACTTTGATGAACAATATAACTGATGTGCAGCTTGTCGTGTATTTCCACTTGCATGCAATGAAAATTCTTCCAGTTGACTATAAATATCTTCAAATTTACTAGAAAAAATCCGACGCCATCTCACCGCTTCATAAGGGAGAGGACCGCGCAAGCGACCTCGAACTCGTAACCAATCGAGAGACCGGAGAAATCTGTTCACAATTGGAAGCAAAAGCGAGAGTGTGAGCCCGCTGGGTAACCCACCTAGTTATCTCGCGGTTAAGACGTTGGCCTCTTACGGGCATGTCGCGGAGCTTGACGGTGGACTGTTTTTGTCCAAGTCTTCTGCGTTCACCTCACGGGGGATAGAACGACTAATCGTTAAAACTTCCTGAGGTGACGGGTTCCCCCGTTGTAGTTGACAACTCCATTTGGCCAACGTTCTGTCTCTCCACATTTTCTTTATGCCAACACAAAGTGATTTTAAATAAAAGTAACATTATTTATTTGACTGTTTTCAATCAATCCAGGGGGGAGGGGGGAGTGCCCCCCCTTGCCCCTCCCCTGCGGGCGCCCATGTGTATACAGGTTCTGGTCGTTCGAGTACCTTAGTAATTGGTATTCGTTTAGAGATAATTCCTTTAACGGTATCGCGGTTTGTGTTTCCCGTTGCGTTTAATCACGAGTCCTATACTTATTATTCCCGTCACGAAACCACACTGTTAGTGATTGTTTTATTACTGGTGTTTAAGACTGTCTTTCTTCAAGCCTGTCTTGAGAACTACTGAAGTTGTTTTATAACCGAACGCACTGCTATTTTGGAGAAATGGCGCCTAAAACCAGTTTTTTAATAATATCTCCTAAATATGTATTTTTTTATAATATCTCCTAATAATAAAAACATTTATACAAAATGAAACTAGAGAAAATTTCCTACAATTTATGTTAATATCTTTTTTTTTCTCGTAAAATCAATAGTTTTAGCATACGAGGGGCGCAAAGTGTACGTTCAACACGCGTTTTGGCCAAATTTCATTTCCACATCACCTTGAGATAGAAGTAAGCGGCGCGTTTTTTTTAACGCGGTATGCTTAGTAGGCCTAATCCACATGCAATTCACTATTCCATAATTTAGCGTATTCTCCTTCGCTGTGTATATGTTAGTTTTCACCGTTTACACCAATTACACCGTTTCACCGCTTCGTAAGGGAGAGGACCGCGCAAACGACCTCGATCTCGTAACTAACCGAGAGACTGGAGTAATCTGGTTGCAATTGGAAGTGAGGGCGTGAGTGTAAGCCCGCTGGGTAACACTCCTGGCTATCTCGCCGTTAAGGCGTTGGGCTCTTACGGGTATGTGGCGTCGCTTGACGGTGGACTGTTTTGTCCAAGTCTTCTGCGCTCACTCCAGGGAGATAGAACGACTAATCGTTAAAACTTCTTGAGGTGACGGGTTCGCCCGTTGTAGTTGAAAACTCTAGTTGTATGTTAATTTATTGACATTTGGACATTTAGACAACTACTTACTTGATATTTGGACAAATAGAGTCAGCAGTTTTCCACCATACTTTCTAAAGTTTATCCACTGAGACTATCTTCTTCTTTGAAAATAAATATTCCCTTCGGCTACGTAACGACCAAATTTGGTTGCACATCAGATTGACTACGTAACGACCAATATTGGCGGCTTGCTCCCGGAGCGCACAGTAATATTATTTATGTATGTAAATAAGTAAAACGAAATATTACCTTTGATAGAGAATCTAATAAAGATCACGATATCATTTACAATTTCTAAATAGCGTTCCGTATTATTCCGTGAGACAAGTACAAGTTAGAAATGCCGAGTTTTTTACACTTTTTCGATTTTCTCATATTTATTCATAAATATCTAATTGTTTTACAAAATGAGATTGCAATATACTATATACGAAATTTCAATGTGATCATTGCACAGTTATTCTTTTTATGATTGCTATAGTAGTTCCATAGTTATAGTACTTTTTGTCGAGCGCGGCGATATTGCAAGAAATTCCAATAAATCGCTGCGGTCTGCCATGAAAATATGCCGCTACTCGAATCATAAAAGCGGATATGGTCGAAATTCGGAAAGAGCGAAATCTATAAAATTACGATTTTCTCAACTCCTGGAAAACTTTCGAGGTAAAATTACCAAATGCCTCTACTAATATTCTCCTAATGAACTCTTTAAAGAGGCCCAAGTTTTGGATGCTAGGTTATTATTTATTAAAACTGCACTACGATGGGTTTTCGTGGCCAAACAGAATAAATCTTTTATTATTACGCACACGAAACCCACTAGACAACCCACTAGAGTGATAATTTGAATGTACCTAGGATGAAAACGCCTTGCGGACAGCGACACTACTCTTTCATAGCTACAAGACTTTAAAAGGAATTAAGCAGTGACATAAAAACCAGCCCCAATTGTCATTTGTTTAAAAGCAAAATAAATAAATGGCTGTTGCAAGAAGAGCGTTTATCTATCCATGCCATGATCGATGTAGTAGAATAAGTTGAAGTTGACTTAACATATATTGTGTTTATATGTATGTATGTGTGTATATGTGTATTCTAATGTATTTAGTATTTCTATTTCCTATATAATATTGTAATTTTTATTAAAATTTGATTATTATATATATATTTATTATTATTATTATATATATTTTTAATTGTTATTATTATTATTGTGTTTGGTTGGTTCATCGACCCTCGTTGTTAAATTGCTTGCCCTGGAACGGGTATATCCCAGTTGAGCAGCACTAGCCAGTGAATGAAAGAGGAAAGCTTTTGCCATTTGTTTTAATATTATAATTATTGTAAATGGTTAATTTGATAATTCCAATAAAATTAATAAATAAAATTAATAAATACATTATTATGTCTATCTTCTTCCCACGCTTACATTTTGAGGATTTAAAATGTCGTGTTCGGTACGAACGTTCGTTTTGCATACACTTTCACTGCCAGCAGTGAAAAACTCACAATTACGTATAACCGGTAATAGTGTGTTATTAGCATTCCATTGCTGCACGGCATGCTGGGAAATACATGCAATAATGAGATTAATATCAGTTGATAACGCACACTTGATCGCAATACGCCATAGTGACTTCTTGTTGTGTCACTTTCAATTAAACCGATGGCAATCACCGATAGACTTTGCCTTTCTGCCAGGTCATTTTCGGATCACAGTCTACGTTAGTTTATTAACGGGTGGAGCAATCACGCCAGGGAGTTATAACGACATTGTGCCAATCTGTCTTCCATGGAATGAACGTAAAAACTTGATGGACCAGTCTTGATCCACAGTCAAACCATGCGGAGGCCATCGCCTAGGATCTACAAATAGAGTTGTCAACTACAACGGGCGAACCCGTCACCTCAGGAAGTTTTAACGATTGGTCGTTCTATGTCCCGTGAATAAAACGCAGAAGACTTGGACAAAATAGTCCACCGTCAAGCTCCGCCACATGCCCGTAAGAGGCCAACGCCTTATCCGCGAGATAACCAGGTATGTTACCCAGCGGGCTTACACTCACGCCCTTACTTCCAATTGCGACCATATTACTCCGGTCTCTCGACTGGTTACGAGTTCGAGGTCGATTGCGCGGTCCTCTTCTTACGAAGGGGTGAAACGGTGTAAACCGAATCTATCGCGGACCACGGCGTTCTATGCCCGGCTCTTCGCCCAGGATCGGGTAGCCGATGTTCGTTTCAAGAGCAGTCGCCGTAAGGTCTGCAACCACCCCCGCTCTATAGGAAACGGTACTGCTTCCAGACTCCCCCGACTGTTAGTCACAGTGCGCAATCGATTGGCTTATGCCGCATGGAGCGCAGACCGTCCAGGAGCGCCAGAAGATTGACTCCTAGGGGAAACTAGCCCTAAGGCCAGAGTCCTTTCCGGACTCGCACTTCATGCGTGGAGGCCGCCGGATGGGGTAAGTGTGACCAACCCTGAACAAAATAGGTCTTCGTGACCACCTAAGCAAGGGCCCGTTAGCTCCCTAGGATCTACAACCAGGATCGACTCCCAACGAGGCTACTCTTCCACGGCCAACAGCACAGACACACAATTTCGTATACGCATTCAATTATGATAGCCTGTTCTAAATTTCACCAGGACATGGCTGCTGCACTCAGAGTTGGTTCGCGACGAGGGGACTCCTCAAATATCAACAGCACGGAAACGAAATTTTGTATACGCATTCAATTATGATAGCCCGTTGTAAGTTTCAATGCGACATGGCTGCTGCACTCAGGGTTGGCTTCCAACGAGGGGACTCCTCAACGGTTAACAGCACAGACACGAAATTCTGTATAGCATTCAATAATGATATCCCGATCACCATGACACGGATGCTGCACTTATATAAAAAAAAATGGAGTCGATTTTTTTTGTTAACATTTTGTCAATCTACGTCATCAGTGGCAACAAAACTTCTGTAATTTATAGACGCAGACGCTGCTTTTATAAATTGGAGCAGGACCAATGACCTTATAATATGTTTCTATGGTCCATAAGCTACTTAATGGTTTACAAACTAATGTGATAGCCAAACCCGAAAACTGTTCCGACGCCGAAACTGGACTTATTAGCCTTCATAATAGGCAGCTGCTTAGTAATTATTTGAATTAAAAACCAACTATCCACAATACAGACTGATAAAAACACGTTTCTTATCTCCTTTGCTGTTTATTAACATAACTAATCTATTAGGAGTATTTTCACAAGTCGTAATCTTACATTACTTTCCAGCCCCACCAGCCGACGAGACGGGAAAGTATTGTGAACGCACTTCTGTGTGTCTGTCGGTATGTAATCCTCCACGATAGCGACCAAACGCGTAGGCTCCGATTGAGCTGAAATTTAGTAATTATAAATAAAAATGAAAAATTAGACTTCATAGAACAGACCGTATTCTTGGGAATCACGGTGGATTCTAAACTAAAATGGGATTCACACATTACCAAACTGTCAACAAGGCTTAATTCAGCCGCATATGCTGTTATGAAAATCCGTCAAATTACCGATGTTGATACTGCGAGGCTAGTATATTTCTCTTATTTCCACAGTATTATGTCTTACGGCATCTTACTGTGGGGACAAGCTGCAAGTATGCCCTCAATCTTTATTCTACAAAAACGGGCGGTTAGAGCCATATACAACTTGCGCAGACGTGATTCCCTAAGAGAATTATTCAAAGAAATTAACATTCTTACTGTGCCTAGTCAATACATATTTGAAAACATTATGCATGCACGAAAAAATATATCTCATTATTCAAAAAACTGTGACAATCACAAATACAATACTAGAAAAAAAAATAAATATATAGTGACAAAATTTAGACTAAGTAAGATAAGCAATTGTTTCATGGGAAACTGTATACGGTTCTATAATAAAATTCCAGAGGACATACAGGGTCTATCAGACACTCAGTTTAGAAGTAAAATTAAAAATATTCTATGTAAGAAGGCTTACTACAAAGTAGTAGATTTTATTAATGATATAGATTTTTTTTGGAATGATTATAAAATCGAATATTCTTTTCTTATTTTATTGAAAATTGTTAACTGTGTAGGTATATTGTCTTTTTATTTTTTATTTTTGACTATTGTTGTTAATTATGACTATTTTAAATTTTATGACTATTTTAAATTCTAACTGTACCTATACTTTAAATTGCTTTTAAATATTTCTGTTGTTAAATATTTTATATCATTATCTATAATATAAACCGTACATTGTATCTCATTTTTGACGTCACAAAGCAATTTTATACAAATTCTATTGTGAATAAAAAACATTTTGATTTTGATTTTAGTATGACAGCGACAGCGACTTAGCAAAGTGCGATACAGTTTTATTCATCAAAATTTGTCGTTCTATAATAAGATTCCAGAGCAAATGAAAAGCCTCGGAGAGGTCCAATTTAAAAAGATAATCATAAATAATTTGGTAAGAAACCCAATTTATGGTATAAGGGAGTTTGAAAATTCTGAGTCTATTTTCCATGTTGATGATTAATGAAATGCGTAAAGTTTTAAACATAACGGTATTATGATAGCTGACATTCTAATTTTCATATAATTTATTAAACATCTATTCATTTTTAAAAAAAATACGAAAGCATTATTGCTGGATTGACAATAAAATATATATTTTTTGATTATTCTACATAGAATTTGCATTTATATTTTAATATATTATTCTCCTTGACTCTTAAATCACATTAGTATATTTTGATTATTTGTATATAGGTAATATTGAATATAATATTACAGCGATGACAACTATCACGATAGTTATGTTTTTAATAATTAAATTTTTAGCATTTAATTTTGTGACGCATCCAAGTGTAGGAATGCCTATCTACTGGAGTAGTTGATTGTATTGTATTGTATTGTATTGTATGCAGGCATCATTTGGTCATGGCAAGAGTTGATAAGGTTGTGCTTCAAGTCGGTGCTCTGGTTATATTTAAATCTCGCATTATTGACTTAGAAACTTGAAATTTGGTACACAGATGCCTTGTTGGGCTGAAATCACGACAAGCCAAGGTTGAATAGATGTGCTCTAAGAGTCGTGTGTCCTTTGAGGAGACTGATCGTTGCTAAGGTTCTTCTTGCTCATGTCAAGTAGGGCCTTGGTTTTCTTAGGAAGTGGT